>PVIU01005719.1:0-110014 GCA_004026605.1 Ondatra zibethicus | reverse complement strand
TCTCTTCTGCATGTATTAACTTTTTGAGAACCGAGTCTTTTTGAATGCACTCCTTCCTAGGCCAGGAGGGATGGGGGTGGGCCTTGGACTTCCAACAGGGCAGGGCACCATGCCCTCTTTCAAGGAAGAAGGGGGAGGGAGGAGGGGTGGGGGGTAGTGGGAAGGGACCGGGAGAAGGGGAAGAAAGGAAAAAAAATTTATTTCTTTAATTATGTTCTTGAATGGAAAAAATAAAACAAAACAATGTATGGAAAAAAAAAACCTCAAGAATCAAGAAACTGTCCCAGAAAGGTAGGTCTTCGATGATAACTTTGTTCCTTCACATCTTTGCTTATAGTCTGTCCTTTTCAAGGCTACCAGGATGAGAGACTGGAAATGGGAATTCAGCACTTCCCAAAGATTTCCTCTAAAAGAAAAACCCAAGAATGGAGGTTAATCTCCGCAGTCAACTTGTTTGGAATAATGAATGCTGAGGTACACCTTTCAGCTTAACCAAGCAATGAAGTTGCCTTGAGTATGGGGAGCACCATTCCTGAGCCATGGCCCTTGATCAAACAAAAGGGAAAACAAATAGTTTGATTGCTAGCATTGCCTTCTCTGCTTCGGGATTCACCCAGATGAGGTTGAGCTTCGTGCCAATGCTGGGATAGGTGCTGGTCCTGCACACAGGCTTTTCAAACTATCTTCTGAACCATGAGGGGCTGTTGTTCCAGAACTGTGAACAAAAGAACATTTCCTGTAAATTGCTTCTTATCTGGTAGTGTTATAAAAATGAAAACAGTAACTAAGCTAGTAAGGAAAGGAGTTACTTAGTTATCTTCGAGTTAAAGAAAGACTGCTCAGTCTGCAGTGGTGGTATGGAATTATAGAAATGACCCTAGACAGGAAGCTCAAGACAGAGACTTTTGTCTCAGATTGCCAAGTGATAACAAATTCCTGAACTATAAACCCAGTAATATAAATCAGCAGGAGGCAATAGTATGAAGCAAATTGAAAAAACAAGTCCAAGGCATTAGATGGTGATACATGAAAAAGGGGAAATACTGCAGTACTCTGGGAAAAGATAGGGGATGTTTCGAACTCACTTGGGCCGTCTTAAATGCTGTCTGTCGGTTGTTATTAATAACAAAACAACAGCAAAACCCTACTTTGCTGTCAACAAGTATAAAGGGTCAGATTCACAAGAATGGTCTAGCGTTCGGAAGAACAGCACTGTGTCTAGAATTATCAGTGTGGAATTGTGTGCTTCTGAGGAAGATCTCACGGCGAATGTGCTGATGAAGAAATGGAGATTTTCTTTGAAAATGATGATTCTAAGGAGTGACAATACTGTGAAAACTCCTCTTTGCCCATTTCCACCAATGTCAGTTCCCAGGGTTTTGCTATAGTTAACAAAAGCCATACACAGAGTTTACTGACCTTACGATTTGTCAGTTTGGTAATTGATTTCCTAAAGGTTTGTTGATTTTTACATGAAGTCTCTTGTTACTGAAATTATTTTGTAGTCCAGTAACTACGCCTCATGGGAAGTACAGCAAGAAAGAGCTAATGTTAGACCACCCCACTCCATTATTCTGTATTCACTTTGTATCCTCCCTGCCCTCTCTGCCCAATCTCAGTTCCTTCTCTCCCTTGTGCCCTTGATAATAGTCAAACCCTTGTTCTTATTCTGTCTCCTACAGAGAAGCACATTCTTTTCAGTTTTAAATGATGTGGGAGCTCTCTCTTTGACTAGCAATTCAGGGAGCTTATTATGAAAGAGTACATTGCGTGACAGCTTGAAAATAAAACTAATTAGTTCTAAAAATACAATTCGTTCAGTTCGGGCATTTTATATTTTAATAATAGTGGAAAAGCTTATTTTTTTACAGTGGAGACTACATCATTGAAAATGCAAAATATTAATGATTGTAATGAAAATTATGACATAAAAAATGTCATGACCTTAAAGCCTGAAACAAACATTTCACTGGTTTCTATTTTTAAATATTATCATTGAGTCATGCAAACAATGTATTAAAAATCACATTTTTAGATTAATATATGTTGAATTCTAAAACTGAATAATGATTTAAACATTGCAGAGAAGACTAAGGTTTAATAAAAATCCAGCTCAGATCTTACTATAGATAGTGAATAACAAGCTGGCCAGAAATTCGACTTGCAAATGTCTGGACTCCTGCTAAGCATTTCCTACACACTGAAAGCTCATCACAGACATCCCCAATTAGCACCAGAGGACATTGAAAAAGGTGAAAGAGTATTAGTGTGCACTTGCACGCAGATGCTGCTACCAAAGAAAAGCTCAATTGCAGCCAGTCCACAGAGCAGCAACCTTTTTTTATGGGGGAGATTTGCATATTAAGAACGGAATTAGGATATTTAAAAGACACTTTTTTGTATTTGCTAAATGGAAAAAACTCCCCTTATTCTTACAACCTTCATTTTTTTGTTTGTTTGCTTTGTTTTGGGGGTTGTGGTTATAAATTTTTCATGCTGTGTTCCAAAAGCCACAATGTTCATCTATTTTATTCAGGCTTATTAAGATATTGAATCTTAACGAAATATCCATGTTAAAAGTACTTTCTTAATGATATAATTTCAACAGTTGGTATTGGTAAGAATGAGTTATTTCTTGGCATATACAAGCGCCATTAATTATCATTGTATGAGCTCATCATTATCATTAAAAATCATCTCCTAACTTCTACACAAGGTCATTTTGCTTAATGGCCACAAGAAAGGTAAGCATAATGCCCTCACACTTATAGTGTTTGGTGCCACCATTACATTTCCTGAAACCTGTTGTTTATTTTTACAATTCTCTAATTGGATGTGCACCAGCTTGAATTTTATTAAAACATCTTATCTTTTTAAAGTTCAACGTCCGAGTCATTTTAACAATGGATTCATATGTATAGATTTGTCATATTTCTATATTGACATCTCTAGGCAAATAAAATATTGCTGTTGATGAACACACTAAGTCTACATTAACCCAAAAGCAAAATAATAAACAGATTTATTATTCCTATAATGCTTCCTGTTTGGCAACATTTAATTCTGGGCGGGGGGGGATGGTGTTTTGTGCTGTTTTTTACTGCGAAAGTTTCTGTCTCTGTGTGGGGTCATCCTGACACTACCGCCTTTGAGGTAATGATCAGAAAGAAGTGTGTGGCTACTTCAGATTCATTTCCAATACATGCTGGAACAAAATATCACAGTGTAAAATCCAATAGTCTTAATTACAAAAACTTATTTTATTCATTGACAAAACATACTGGATTTACAAAAGTAATTCACGCTTTCCAGATCAGATGAGCTAATTTAATCCTAATCATTTTGTTTGTCTCTGAGTGATACATGTCAAAGATCTTACGATAAGTTTTGCAAGCAGAGAGAATGATCCAGAAAATGAATAGATAAAAAGTTTG
This sequence comes from Ondatra zibethicus, assembly GCA_004026605.1. Classification (NCBI taxonomy): domain Eukaryota; kingdom Metazoa; phylum Chordata; class Mammalia; order Rodentia; family Cricetidae; genus Ondatra; species Ondatra zibethicus. The sequence goes on along the minus strand of PVIU01005719.1, from coordinate 106,580 downwards.
CTTTAGATTGGAACTAGGACAGTTTATTAAGTTTAAAGAAAACAATCAGGAAGTCATAACTATATTTCCCAGTAGGAGTGTCATTCCGCCAGAGTTGGTCATACATTATAGTAGAGAAGCAGCACACAGCCTGTCATTCTTCAGCTCATGTGTACAGAATTATCTGGTGTTCCCGTGGGGGCCCACGGTAGGAAATGGGTAAGTAGTTACACATTCAAGAAAACAGATGGGTTCAGTAACAGAGAAATCATCAGGGGACTCTGAGATGACTAGGGGTGAAAGTTCTTACTGTAAAGGCCCAGATGCTCCAAAACCTGATTCCACTAACCCACGTCAAATAGAAGAGTAGAATGTACTCCACAAAGTTATCCTCTGAGCTCCAGATGCCAACTGTGACTCCCACATTCCCACAGGCACACGTTGTGCTCACACCACACACACACACACACACACACACCACGCAAATATTGATTAAAATTCTAAAAAAAATAGCATAATATCATCTCATTCAAACGTAAGTTGGCACTGTACTCATGTGAAACCATAAAAATAAAAGTTTGAGCAAAAGAAGAAAACAAGTAAGTGTGTTGTAGACAATCAGAAGTGTAACTTCTTGCTTGCTTGAGACGAGGGAGCATCTGTTTTTTCCTATGAAAACAATTGACCAGAGGAAAACATGCTTGGATATGCTTCAGCTACTGCTACACTCCTGAGATCTCACTGTTTCTTCATAAGCAAAATGGAGGAGGGCAATGTCACATTTTCTTATCAAGGCGCAGATCACATTTTTAAGTCTCCTCTTCCATTATGTCCCAAAGGCTATATTTACTAATATCATCTCATTAGGAATTAGGATTTCAACAAGTACATTTTGGGAAGATGACAAAAATATTCAATACATAACATACTCTTTCAATGCAGTTGTAAGATCTAAAAATAACCTGAGTCAAGCCATTAAATTCTTAGAATACTGAATATTCCCAGGCGATGGTGGCGCACACCTTTAACCCAGCACTCAGGAGGCAGAGGCAGGCGGATCTCTGTGAGTTTAAGGCCAGCCTGGTCTACAAGAGATAGTTCCAGGACAGGCACCAAAAGCTACAGAGAAACCATGTCTCAAAAATAAAAAAAAGAATACTGAATATTACCTGTAAATTATGAAGATGCAACTGTCGCAGTGTACAGAGGGAAATGCATTGTCCTATATACACTACTGTTAAATCTGAAAAGATGGCAAATTTGCTGACAATGCATTTTATCCATGAAATTAGAAATATTCTCAAAATATTACCAAGGATGTTGTGAGGACTTTTGACAAAGGTTGTAGGCATATAGAAGGGATCTTTGCTTAATATAGCCAATGCAATAGATATGCAATTATCTAATTAAAGAAAATAATAATAAATATTTCTTAATCTGGAATGATGAACATCTAACTGCCCCCATTTTCTACTTCCATCTGTTTTGCTTATATTACGTGGAGATTTTTGACTAAGATATTTTCCTTATATTTATTGATTGAAGTGTCTTTGTTTCAGTTCTGACTGAAAAATGTATCCTCAGACTTTTGTTCTTTGTTGAATCTACTACACTGTAGTTTAGTTTAATGTGTTACAGGCATGTGTGGTCAAGACCACAATGAAATTTAAAAAAAATCAGTTTTGATAAATGTGGTCTTAATAGTTGTTAATAGTTGCAAAAACTTTAAGACTATTTTCTTAGTTTCCATGTTGAAACTGGGTACTAGGACACACTTATGTCTGTTTGTTCAAAACTTATCTTCCCTTCCTTCCTCCATCACAGAATTTGAATAGAATTGCTATTTTCTGGCAGTTCTTCCCATGTTTCTTGACTCATTAGTCCAGATTCTCTAGAGGAGATGCTGATGTGGGACAAGAAGGGGAGGAGACATATGTGGGAAGTAGTTGGGGAGGACGAGTAGGAGGCCTCTGGAGAAAAAGCACAAGGCGGCTTCTTCAGACATGTCTTATTTTGCCGGAATTTTCTAGGAAGCAAGATTCAGCCAGGCTGATGGGCAGATTATGATACAGAAGCTTCATCGAGTGAAGAAAAGAGAGCATATTGTTATCGTTCCACACTGAGTTATTTGCTGAAAGCATTCTACTAGGTCTGTGAACTTTGAGTTAGCAATGCTCGACACAAAAGAACAATTTCTGTGCCATCAGCTGATTTTCTCACATACAGTTAAAAGCATTTTAATAACCTTATTTAATTGCATTCCCTGAACACTTGATTATGAAAGATGTGCTTTTTGCTACGTATTTTATTTTATTCCTTTAGTTACAATACTTGCAAATATTAGTTGCGCACTGTGAATATAGCCCTAGGCTTTTAGATAAGGTAAATGTTTGTGCTCATTTGTGATGTATCAGTGACTAGCTGATTTTCTGTCCTCTCCAAGTTCTGATGATTTCTCACTGCAAGAATTTCATCTTTACATGTTATAAAAATGAAGTTTAAGCCTGGCAGTGGTGGCACACGCTTTTAATCCCAGCACTCAGGAGGCAGAGGAAAGCAGATCTCTGTAAGTTAGAGGCCAGCCTGGTCTACAAAAGCTAGTTCCTGGACAGCCAGGGCTGTTACACAGAGAAATCCTGTCCTGAAACAAAACAAAACAAAAAGAAACAATAACAAAATAAAACTTTATAAAAATGAAGTTTAACTGAATGTAAATATATTTTATCATAAGCAATATCCTCACCTACCTTGTACACATCCATTTGCTCTCTTAGTGTATAGGATATTCCTGTAATGAACTCAAAGGTCAAATTACTTTGCTCTCCCCTTTACCAAAGGGTTGATTACAGTATCTGTATTAACTCCTGCTCACTTGATCTTCTGCTGGTTTCCCTTCTAAATGTTCTCCCTCCATTCCTTCCCAGTGTGGAAACTGAACACAGGCCCCTGGGCCTGCTAAGTAAGCATTCTGCCACTGAGCTACATCCAAATCCCTGGGGTTTTCATTAAAATTAAATTCTAGGAATTCACTGAGAATTATTTTGGGTCTCCCATCTAAACAAAAAACTTATCCAGAAAACTATCCCTTCTTTATACTCTCAGGTTTTCCACTTAAAATATTTCTGAAAATGTGGCTTATGTCATTCTAAGAATTTCTTTTAATTACTGAAACTTCTGTCCCAAGGACAATGATTTTCTATGAGTTGACTATCTTCTTTTAAATCATTTTTCCTTATTTATTACTATTTTTATTTGTACTTTATGTTCTGATATTTTTAGTAGGACATCTTCTTTCTTTGTATAGTTTTCAATATTGCTTAATTTTGTGATTTTATTTCTTGTTTATTTCCTTAGCTCTGACACTTCAAATTTCAAACCATCTGTTCTTTTGTGATCTTTCCTGTTTACTACTTTGAGTTCTTAAAACATAGTTATTGAATCATTGCATTTTGTTTTTATCCAGGAAATTATATTCACTCATACCTTTTCATCCTGTTTCGTGGCACTATTTCTAAGTCAATATTATTCTTTCCCATGTGTTCATTCTTTCACTGTTCTGTTCTACTTTTAAAAATATACCTTCCATGCTGGCCTCTGTTGAAATCTATTCATTTTGGCGTGAGGTAAGTTCTTCTGAAAATCAGTGTTTGTAATTGTTTCATATAAATAAAGCACAGAAGGAGGCCCGAGTGTTACCAGGAAGTGCTGAGCATCCCAGAGCACGGCAGAGAAGCGTGTGCCATGTCCTGTGGTGAATGTCTTCCCAGACAGCAGAAGGGAACATGCACCACCACGGCTCATTCATCTCCTCCTCCCCACTTTCCTTGGCCAACAGTGAACACTCAAAATGTTAGGTTCATGTTTCACTATTAACTCTGTCCATTTTCCCACTGTCTAACCCAACCCAGGGCAATTGTTAGTCATGGTACTGCCATCTTCTTTTGCTTCTCATTAGAGGTTCTCATGTGGAGGATTTTAACATCACCTCCTTTGTCTGACAGAGGTCAATGATCTTCCCTCTTGGGATTCTGGCATGTTCTTGAATTGGGGTTGCAGATGTCCCTGACATTTCTTAAAGTTTTTTCTTTCTGAACTTATTAAATTTGGACAAGATAAGTAATGAAGAAGATGGAAGCATATTTGCTCAGCCATCTGACAATTATCATCCTATTGATGACAGTTTTTCTGTTTGTTTTCTGTATTGACATAGGTTTTTTTCTCTTTTCCCAAAATGTTGCTTTCTTGAAAGTTGAATTTCTTGCATTTGCAAGAAAATAAATGTCACTTTTGTTGTGTTTTAGGGTAAATCTCAATAATATTTGTGTGCTCTACTTCAAAATAAATATATGATCTTTGTTGTCAACTTGATATACTTGGGAAGAGGGAACATCAGTTTAGGAATGTGGGCATGTCTATGGGGCATTTTCTTGGTTGCCAGTTGATGCAGGTCAACCCAGAGCATTGTAACTGGTACCATCCCTAGGCAGTTGTTTCTAGTCTGAATAAGACAGGTGGTTGAAGGTGAGACTGAGAGTAAACCAGTAAGGAATATACCTTCTGTAGTTTCTCCTTCAAGCTCCGACCTTGTGTCCCTGGCATACCTTTACTCAGAGATGGAATGTAACTTAAATGAAACCAACCCTTTCCTCCCCAATTAATTATTAGTTAGTAGTTAACACAGCAGCGAAGAACAAACTAGAAAAATGTTGTGTTCAGAATAACTTTACCAGATTAGTTACCAGGTGACGAAATTGTTGTTGGCCAAGAAAAAAAAAGTTCTCATCTAATAGAAACTGTCTTTATAAGATCATTACTATGACAAAATATCCCTGTTTAAAGAGACTATATGGAAACACCTGTTGCTCAGTGATTTCCTTTGAACTGAAGCCTCCAGGAAGTCCTCAGTCGGAGCATTCCATCCTGTAGGGAAGTTTATGAAGCTACAAGAAGTAAACACATCTTAAGAAGTTGTTGAAATTTACCAGTTGACAAGGCTTTTTTCCCAAGATTGTACAAATAGTGAGGACTCCTGGGGAAAGAAGGCTTTCTGAAGGCAGGGCTGTTTCGGGGGGACTCTGACCTACAGAGATGTCTTCAGGGAGTTCCAGAATTGCAGCTTTCTAGGTAGGTCCAGGGTTGTAACTTTCATGCAGAGGTAGACATTTTGGTGATGCAACTGTCTTAGAGTAATTCATGTCCCTGTAAGTAACCCTTCATTCATACTATTATACCCTACCCCAATAAACTCACTGTCTACTTTTGTCTTTTGTTGGTAATCTGGGGTGAGTAGGCATTACACAAGGCTCTCCCAAAAAAGGTTACAATTGGTGCCCAAATAGGAACTGATAGTTTCAAAGATGAGTTGAAAAGAGACAGTGACCCCTGCAGTGTGTGTTGACCCATGCAGCTGGAGCAGATCCACTTGGGTGTAGAGTATCTGCCAGAGCAATTTCAAAGTCACTGCCTCTTCCCTTATTTTATGCGCTGGTGTGACTTCTTGGCATAAGAGTGGGTGCTTTTTCCCTGGGATGGGTGATAGGAGATTAAATGAAGGCTGGGCTGAGAACCTTGGGGTTCATCCCTGGATGTCACCTCCTTTGTGTGCTATGCTGTGCTCTGTCTGTCTCCCTGCTGAGTTGGTCTGAGTTGGTTATCAATGTTTTGATGCCTCCCAAATACCTGATGGATTAAAAAATGCATTGCAGTTCCTAAAAGTAACATGTGAGGAACAATCTTCATGGCCTTTGTTGTGGGTGATGAGGCATGGACTGTAAGATCTGGCTGTCTTTTCAGAATGAACATTCACAAACAAGAGAGGTGTTACGATGGGCCAAGGACATGAAGTTGCTTGGCTAAAAATTAACCAGTGATTAATTTGGCTCAGGCATGGTGAGCACATCTTTTTCACCTTTCGTCTCAGCATTTGGGAGGCAAAGACAGGTGATTCTCCATGAATTCGAGGACAGCCTGATCTACATAGTGACTTCCAGGACAACAAAGTCTTCATAAGAGACCCTGTCTCAAAAACACAGTAACAACAAAACAAACCCGTGGAGAGCAGTAGAGATAAGCAACCAGCTGGTTTCTCGCTAACCCCACAATGGCTTCCTCTTTCAAGGTATCTCTTTCCTTGCTCTCCCTTTCTGTTTTGTCCCCAACTCGACCTTCCTGATCCCTCATATTCTCCGCCCTGCTCCCCTTCTCCCTTCCCCACTTTCCTACCACCCTGCCTCCTCCTCCCATGCTGCCAATTTACTAAGGAGATCTTGTCTACTTCTCTTTCCCAGGGGAGATTCATGTGTGTCCCTCTTAGGGTTCTCCTTGTTTCCTGCCTTCTCTGGGAGTTGAGGATATAGGCTGGCTATCCTTGGCTGTTTGTCTAATATCCACGTATGAGTGAGTACATACATACCATGTTGTCTTTCTGTGTCTGTGGGAGTGGGAGAACGGGAGAGAATGAGAGGACTGGGATTGGTATGTAAAATACGATTGTTTTAAAAATAAAAAATACATAATACCACACAAAAAAGCAATCAGCTGATTTTTGGTAGCACTTAAGGTTGTTTCAAAGCAGGGATCAGTGCCTAAGTCTCATGAGGTTCTTGAACTTTGGAGGATTCACAAAGCGACTCCCTAATTACATAAGGAGTAAGGATACCTTGGCTCAGGAGCCGCTCTGACCTAGCTGTCGCCTGCAAATCAAGTAAGGAGCACCTGGAGGGCAGATTTAATGAGTCACTAGCAATGATGGAGTGAGCTGCTTTTGGGATACAGGTGTCAATCATGCTCTTGTAAGCAACCCCACCACAGTCCTAAGAAAACCTATAAACTCGTTTGTTCACCAATATGATTTTTGGTAGATTTATTACTTTCATCGGTTGTTTGTTCCTTATCTGGCGTGAGAAGACATAGACATTTGTTCACACATCCCCTATAAAAGCTAACACAATAGCTGTGTGCGTGTGTGATGTGTGTCATACTAGACATTTTCCTATGATTTATACCACATGTGTCATATATGATAGCATTTCTCTACCTTTCTAATGCTGTGACTCTTTAACACAGTTCCTCATATTGTTGAGACCCCAATCATAACATTATTTTGTTACTACTTCATAACTATAATTTTGCTCCTGTTGTGAGTCATAACATAAATACCTGATATGCAGGATATCTGATATGCAGCCCCTGTGAAAGGGTCATTCAACTCTAAAAGAGTCACAATGTGCAGGTTGAAAACTGCTGATATATAATGTGTAATTTATGGTAACTTCTGGAAAACTAAATATAGATATCCTCCTGTGAGAACATCAGCAGTCAGGTACAGATAATTATCACCAATATGTCTAGAGGAACACTTTCAGAAATCCTAGATTTCTTTAATTCAGATAGTAATTATTATTTGATTTATGAAGAAACAACCAAGTCTTAGAAAATTAAATGAAATGAAGGACCTAGATCTTGTTTTTAATGCTATAGCTGAAATACCATCAAACAAGGTTCAGTATCCAAGTGCCCCTGTTTTCTATGCTTGAACAACGAACTGACCTTGTCCAGCTTCTCTAGTCTCCACTGGAGACCACAGATGCTTTTCTGCTAGCTACATTATTTTTGTCAATACAAAATTGATCTGTAAGTATTATTTTTGTTAAAATTAAATCAACAGAAGTCACAGCTACTTTTTACAAGTTGAATTTGGAGGGAACTCGCAATTTATCTTCTTGTGTTTTTGTCTGTTTAAATAGTAAAAAGAGAACTGAAATTTTTCTGCATTGACAGTATCCCTATTAAAATAATTCAGATACTGCCCTTTTAAATATGCAGCAAGGCATACAACTCTGACAGCATATATTTTTGTTTGGACTTTAGCATAATGATTCTGTAAGCTTTTTTCTCATTTCTTAAATGAATTATACTTTTATATATTTCACCAATTTTCCATTTATTGTCTTATGAAAGATCATAAAATGTATGTATTGTTTTTCAACTCAATGGAAATCAGCTCTGAGCAACATAAAGAGAAATGCGGGGGAAAGGAAGAAGACGAGTATATGGCTGGATCATTTTGGCATAAATTCTTTGGCTGAAAAAGGTGATTGTTTGGAAAATATATATTACATAGTCATTCTTAATATGTAGTCTAGGGGACTATAATAAATGCACATATGATAAATCTCTGACATCAATATGCATTTGAAAAGGTGGCACAATGTAAGTATTGTCAAGGTCAACCACACAATCATGCATACTGATATTGTTCACATAGAGTAGCTAAATACACTCAGTAGATAAAATGCAGAACCAGATTTGCTGAAATTCTTTATAATCATTTCCATTTATAGTAGACCATTTTCTTACATTTTGACTATGTTCATCTAAGTCTCTGACCCTACAATGTGGTATATTTCTATTGCTAGACTCCTTGTACATGCTGTTATCAGAATTCCTCATCTGACTTTCCTCTTTATCGTGGAACTGTGATGGAAAATAGGACACCCCCCCCCAGGGAAAACGCCCACTTGACATCTGAAGAAAGTGAAATCCTAATTATTCTTTGGATATACCCCAACAATGTAGTGTTCTAAATAAGCTATTTTTACAAAACGTGTTTTATCCTTTTTCTGGAAAGTGGCAGCCTGAAGTCAGGACGCAGGGGGCTGGGAGCTTGCTGCTTTGCTAGAAGTTTCTGTAACCTCCTGAGACTCTGAGATGGCATGAAACTGAGAGCAGCAGGAGCTGTCGTCAGCCTTTGAGACAAACTCTATCCTGCGGTTCTGCAAGAGTGATTTGACATCACACCCTTTAGTTCCTGAAAGGCCTTTAAATGTTTCTGCTTCGTTGACTGAGACCTGACAGACTTCCTAGAATTCTTTTGTATTCAGCTATTTATTTGCTGTGTAAAGTAAGTTCTGAGCAAATATTTATGATACAGTATCATGACATCATAATGACACAGCAATTGATGCTTCTATTTGCTTAAATTACGAATTAAGAAGAGTTGATATTCTACTGCGATGAGTTTCTGTAACCACTCATTTTGTATATATTTTTTCTATGAAATGAAGTAAAAATTTATTTAAGTATTCAAACTACTAGCCAACTAACGACAATATGCAAAATGCTACTACCCAACTTGAAGCTGATTAATTCAATTGCTTTTGTGTGTAGAAGTAGAAAGTAATTGCTTGATAAATCCTTCCAAACCCATTTTTTCCATTAAAAATGCTGCAAGCATAAAACATCCAATTACCTTATTCTTCTGGGGTTAGTTATAAGCAAGTGCATTTCATAATGTTTCATTGTTCACTATTAAATTATCAGCTGCTTTAAATCTATTCATCTTTATTTAGAGAAAAATGTCTCCCCAAGCTCTCTCAGATGTCCCACAAATAGTTATCACTGAATTAAAAAGAAATCTTGCCACATCCTATTCCAACCTGCAATCTGTGTTGTCCCTCAACAAAGAGACAGTTGAGATACTAATCGCCCTCAACCTTTGGAAGAGATCTACAGTGCTTGTAGCTATTAATAACGATTCTTTGCAGAACAAATGAGGTCCATCAAGAGATAACCTTCTATTTTTTCTGTAAGTGCATTTATTTCCTACAACTTTCAAAATATTTTCATCCAAATTTATGTAAATCCTGTAGCAAATGGCATAACCTATGTGTAATGATTTGGGCTTTTAGAGAATAATATCCTAGACTGGAGAGATGGGTCGGTGGGTTAAAGCAATTATTGGAAAAGCATGAGCACCTGAGTTCGAATCCTCCAAATACGTGAAAGAGCCAGACACCACAGGTATCTGTAATCCCAGGTTTCCTGTAGGAAGAGGGAGACTGGAGACAAAAGAATCACTGGGAGCTTGCAGGACAGCTAGCCTAGTGTATGGTACAGAAAAATGACACTAATGTTCTTTTTCATACATGGAAAGTGAGCTCTGACACATGAGGGTCACCCTCTAACATGCACATATGTGCTCTATGCCACGAGCATGCAGGCATTCACAAACATGAATGTACACAAGCTTCACGCACACACACACACAAAATAAAAACCAAAACAGACAACAAACAAACAAAACCCCTCCCAATGATTTTTCTCTTCATTTCCTGATCTCTAGCACCTGGCATTATCCTAGCCCATCACACTAGTTCTGAATCAATTCTCTTGTGCTCTCTTAATAAACACCAAAATGGGTTTTTTCTTTACCAATAGATATACTCTAAAAGTTATCAAGTCATGGTCGGGTCAATCAGTGTGTGAACTATCACTTATTCACATTCTTTGAAACTTTAATGAGCGTCAATGTCATCATTGAGATATAATGGCAAAATAATAAAGTATATTATTAAAGCAGACATCATCTCTGTTTTTCTTTCTGACATTGTTCCATTTTTCAGGATGATAGACTAGAGTTAACTGATGATTAAAATTGCTTTTATTCAACTTACATTTTACACATTCCTTGTAAATGTTCATGCAATGTTTTTCCACATTAGCCCAGTAAAATATAAATGAGATTATTTGCCATGACTAACCTATTTATGGGCATTTGGATTATTTATTTGAAAACTGGATGGATTAAAATAATGAGCAGTTTTTAAAAATAGCAACAAAAATGTATGTCAACAAAATCCATGATTATAATTTTCCTTTAAAATAAGTAAGGATTGAAATATTGAAAAAAGCTTCAATGCACTATCATAGGTGGTTTAATAAATTGCAGCATGTCCTCATGACACAGTGGGATATAACTACTTAAAATAATATAGAAGATCCTTCTACATAACCCTTTAAATAATTATTTAAAGAATATTTTATGATTATTTGGTTGAATCTTCTAAATACTTGCATAATAATCCCTAGTAGATTATGATTATAAATACTTTTTCCAATTCATAGAAGCATTTTAGTTTGATATAGTCTCATGGAGTCTTTTTAAAACACTATCTGAAAGTTAATGACATAGAACATTATCTCTATGCTTTTATGCTTTACAGTTGCAGGTCCTGTATCTATGTCTTTAATTCATGATGATTTAATACTCATAGGATATAAAATAAGGGTAGAATTTTAGCCCTTTGTGTGTATATCATTAGTTTTCCCAACACCTTCCCAATGGTGAAGCTGCATTATACTCATTTTGTGTTCTTGGCACCATTTTTCAAAAATCATTTGGCTGTTTTGAGTTTTAATCCATATAATTTGATGTTGACTATTGTCTTGCTGTATTGTGTTTACCATGTTTAGGTGTGTCTCTTGTATCCCTAATCTCTCCAGGACTTTTATCATGAAAGGGAGTTAGATCTTGTCAAAAGCCTTTTCTGTACCCAATGAGATGATCATGCTTTCTTTTTTCCAGTTTGTTTACACGTTGGATTATTTACTGATTTTCATATATTGAGTCATCCCTGCATCGCTGGGATGAAACCCAATTGATCACTGTGGATGACCAATTTGATGTGTTCTTCGATTCGCAAAACTCAAAGCAGTTTCACTAATACCAGGAACAAGACAAGGTTGTCTGCTTTCTCCCCATCTATTCAACATAATAATTGAAGTTTTAGCTAGAGCAATGAGACTTCTTAAGGAGATCAAGCGAATACAAACTGGAAAGAAAAAAGTCAAAGTTTTATCACTTCCAGATGATACATAAGACAGGATACATCAAAATTCCACCAAGGAACACCTATAGTTGATAAACACTTCCAGTGAAGTGGCTACATAAAAGATTAACTCAAAAAATAATTAGTAGCCCTCCTATAATCAAATGACAAATGGCCTGAGAAAGAAATCAGAGAAACAATACCTTTCACAACAGTCTCAAATATAAAATAAATTGATGTTAAAACTTGTTGATAAAAACTTCAAGTCTTTGAAGAAAGAAATTGACAAAATTATCAGAAGATGGCAAGATCTCTCATGCTTATAGTTCAGTAGATTAGCATAGTAAAAATGGCCATCCTACTAAAAGTAATCTACAGATTCAATGCAACGCCCTTCAAAATCCCAACACAATTCTTTATAGACCTTAAAAGGAGAATTCTCAATATCATATAGTAAAACAAACAAACAAATAAAAAACCTTAGGATATCTAAGATAATTCTAAACAATAAAAGAGATATTAGAGGTATCACCATCCCTGATTTCAAGTTGAACTACAAAACTATAATAAAAACCCCATGAGATTGACATAAAAACAAACACAACGATCAATGGAATTGAACTGAAGACCGAGATATAAATCCAAACACATATGAACATCTGATTTTTGATAAAAAAAAAAAAACCCAGACATGAACACTGGAAAAGGCAGCATCTTCAACAAATGGTGCTGACCAAACTGGATGTCTGCATGTAGAAGAATGCAAATAGATCCACACTTACTACCTTGCACAAAACTGAATCTCAAGTGGATCAAAGACCTCAACATAAAACCAGATACACTGAACCTGACAGAAGGGAAAATAGAAAATAGTGTTGAAGGCATCAGCACAGGATATGATTTTCTGAATAGGACACCTATAATGCCGGCACTAAGTTCAGTAATTAACAGATGTGGCCTCATGAGACTGAAAAGCTTCTGTAAGGCAAAGGACATTGTCAACTGGACAAAGTGTCAGCCTACAGAATAAGAAAATAATTTTACCAACTTCACATCTGAATCCAAATTATATGAAGAACTCAAGGAACTAGATATCAAAAATCAAATAATCCAGTTCAAAAGTGGGGTACAGATGTAAACAAAAAATTCTCAATAGATTAATCTCAAATGCCTGAGACACTCTTAAAGAGATGCTCAGCATCCTTAACCATCAGGGACATGCAAATCAAAACATTTTGGGATTTCATCCTACACCTGTCAAAATGGCTAAGATCAAAAATAAAAAAAGATAACTCATGTTGGCAAAGATGTGGAGCAAGGGGAACACTCGCTCCTCCATTGTGATGGGAGTGTAAATTTGCACAGCCATTATGGAAATCATTATGCCATTTCCTCAGAAAAGTAGGAATTGATCTATCTCAAGACCCAACTATATCACTCATGGGCATATACCCACAGGACACTCCATTCTACCATAAGGATACTTGATCAACCGTGTTCTTTGTGGCTCTATTCATAATAGACAGAAACTGAAAACAACATAGATATCCCTGTACAGAAGAATGAATGAAGAAAATGTAGAAGAATACAGAGTGGAGTATTATTCAGCTGTTTAAAAGAAATGACACATGAATTTTGCAGGAAATGGATGGAACTAGAAAGAAAATCATCCTGAGTGAGGTACTCTAGGCCCATGAATGTATTCACTTATAAATGGACATTAATCATTAGATAAATGATAACAAGGCTACAATTAATAGACCCAGAGAGGTTAGATAGAAAAGAGGAGTCTGAGTAGAAAAACATGTATCTTCCTAGGAGGGGGAAATAGAATAGATTTTATGGATGGACTCAGGGCAAGTGAAGACAGAAGTTGGTGGTATCAAGTAGGAACAGGATGGAGGAAGAGGGTAAAGGGAGACATTGCTAGAAATGGGGGGGTGGATTTGGAGAATGGTATGGAAACCTAGTGCAGTAGAAACTTCCTATATGAAGGTGATCTTAATAAAGAATCCTAATAATTGGGGGAGGGGTAAGAAATCTCAATTAGCCATCTCTGGTAGTCAAGCAATGCTTTCAATGGAGGGACTGGCTTGCATTCATTTGAATTGATGGCCAGAAGGGTTTTCTAAAAATCCTCAAACAACCCAGGATGATGCTAAGACAAAGGGGTATTCTCTGCAAACTGATGGGGTGGGGAGATGGGCATTGCCAAGGAAAACCATCCACACAAATCATTGAACATGGAGAAGTTCATATGGTTCCTCCATGGAGCCTTCACTGCATGTTATTGTAGTTTTGGTGTGGACAGGTACCCTGCAGGCTACTGGAAGAGAAATGTGGACAATAATCCAGCCACAAAACCTTTGACCTACTATCTGTCCTACCTGAAAATATGCTAGGGCAATAACGATACAGGGCTTGGGGGAGTAGCCAGTCAGTGTCTCATTTGACCTAAGGACTTCTCCACAAGGAGGAATCCTTACCTGACAAGAACAAGAGACTAGATAACCTGGGGGCAAAACTAAACACTACTGTTCTGAAAAAAAAAATCAACAAGAAAAAAAAATAAAATCAACTGACTGCAAGTATGTGGATTTATCCCTGGGCTCTCCATCCTGCTGCCATAATCAATATATCCTCTTTGTGCCAGAGGTTACTATGTTATGGTGATTTATTTTGAAGTCAAACACAGTGATGCCTCTAACTTGTTATTTTTGTTGAAGTCTGTTTTAGCTATATCGGGAGTTGTAAAATGGGATAAAGTTATATTTAAAAGAAAATGTAAAAATATCTAGATAAACATGGAAATTCAAAGTATGAAAAACTATGAGAATCAGCAAACTTAGTTCAAAGGGAAAGGTTTATGTCAGTAAACAAACATCAGAAGAGAAGACCCAGAGTAACCAGAAATTACACATCAAGAAACTAGAAAACAAGAAAAAAAAAGAAGAGTTCAATATTAGCAGAAAGAAAATGAGAACAGAAGCAAATATGTAGGCCTATATTTCTATATGGTATGGCAGCCAGAGTCTGAAGCCATAGTCAGTATCTGAGGTGGTCACGTAGCCCTGCAGACAGGCTGTCACTGCCCTAACAAAGGGTCAGGATGTTGTTGCTCCTTTCTTTGTAATTTGGAGGATGCCTAATAGAGATGCTAATTCAAGCCTATGTGACAGCTAGCATACACAGCAGACAGGTAGATGCAGATGTGACAAAACGCCATTCACCTGGTTACCTAGGAGACAGAATGCTGGTGTATTTCCCACTCAGTTTATGTTTTGGGATAAAAGCTGTTTGGAGAATAAACGAGAGGAATTCTTCAGGATGTGGACTCAGGACTTCATGAGGGACCACTGAGAATCTCCCTCCAGATAAAGCCATGTGAGTTGTGTCTTTATTCCCATGACTCCACGCCAGTCCAGAGAGAGTTTATGTTGGGGTCTGGTCAAGAGAAATAATTTATGGTCCGGGCTAGCACTGGACCCTGACACAAATATACTAGATTCTAGGGGCACAACTTTAAAATGATGGAAGTAGATTTTTTTTGTAAAGATAAAACTGACTGATCTTCATTTCCTCCTAGTTGCATTCTATACTTAACCTCTTGTAGGCGGAGGGGCTACTTGTTCATCCCAGCCGCCCAGAACCAAAATAATCACACAGAAATTGCATTAATTAAAACACTGCTTGGCCCATGAGCTCTAGCTTCTTATTGGCTAACTCTTATACTAATTTAACCCATTTCTATTAATCTGTGTATTACCACATGGCAATGGCTTATCAGCAAAGATTCGGCATGCCTGACTCTGGTGGCTCCATGGCGTCTCTCTGACTCCACCCTTCTTCCTCCCAGCATTCAGTTTAGTTTTCCTGCTTACCTAAGTTCTACCCTATCAACAGGACAAGGCAGTTTCTTTATTCAGTAATGGTAATCACAGCACACATGGGGGACTCCCACATCAACCTCTGTGCTAATAAGGATACTAAATTGCCTACCAAAGGCTTAAAAGCTAAAATTCACATGTAAGAGAACACACTTCTAATATTTGTCTTTTTGGAGCTGGTTGTCATTTTGGATCTATCTCATTCAGGGTAATTTTTTTCTAGCTCAATCCATAATATTCCATTGTGAAAATGTACCACATTTTCATTATCCATTCATCTATTGATGGACATCGAGTCTGTTTGCAATTTCTAGCTATTATTAATAGAATGAACACAGGTGAGCAGTGTCTTTGTAGTAGGATGTAGATTCCGTGAGCTACATGCCCAACAGTGGTATAACTTGATCTTGATAAACCTATGGCTGATGCTGGTCAGGTGGCCAAGAACCAAAGAACCTGAAACTAGACAGGCTATGGACCTAGAGAAAAATGGAGTACTTGTGTTCTGCTAAAGTAATATATCAGTAATAAAGTTGATGCCATTTTACCCATAGATCAGTTTCTCACTCAGCCTACATCAGCCAGCATCAACCTCCATCCTGCAATAAATGGAAACAAGTCCAGAGGCCCACTGCTCAGCAGCGTGGAGGGAGGAAGAGGCTGAGAACATTCAGTTCTAAATGAGATATCGCCTTCAAGCCCCTCCACCCAGGGCTCAGGGAGCCATGAGGAGTGGAGACAAAGATTTTAAGAGACAATGCAGATGGAGGATACCCAAAACAAGCCTTTTGGACACCACAATGATGCACATATGAACCCAAAGAGACTGTGGCAGCATCCATAGGAACTGCACAAAGTCTAGTCCAGGCTGCATCAAGGAGAGGAAAAGTGGACAAGAACCCCCATCCTTTACCCAAAAGTTCTCTATTTGACAACTTCTTGCAAAGGAAAAATTAGTTTCTGAAAGGGAGTGTCGGTTAGAACACTAACCACACGTAAGGGCAGCACAAGCCCAGAAGCAGATATCAACACCAAATAAACTGAGTGTTATTTTGGAAGAATTTTTTTGTCTTACACTGGTAAGTTTGTTTCTTTAAACATTACTTGCTTTTTTCTTATCTATCACGGTTTTTGGTTTTGTGTTGTTATGGGTTTTCTGTGTGTGCATGTATGTGTGTGTGTCTGCATGTGCAAGTGTTTCTCATGATTGTTCTTCATTATCTTCCTTCTATCTGTTTACTTTGTTTTGTTCTGTTTCTTTTTGCTTTTTTTTTGCCTGTTTGTTTTCTAAAATGAGAAAGAAATAAGTCATGGAGTTGGACAGGAGATAAAGTTGGAAGGATCTGATAGAAGACAAAAGAGGGGAAACTGATCAGAATATGCATGGATATTTTTATTTTCAATAGAAAATTGACTAATATTTAGGTACCTTTATAGTAAAAGATAATCAAACAAATTAAACTCAGAAATGAGTACTACAAAACAGGAAAAATCAGAAGAACCTGCTATAAGCTAACAAAATGGATAACACTGAAGAGTTCATAAATCCCTAGATTCATGTGTGCTCTATAAATATTTCTAGTGACATTTTTACTTTTAAAAAATATAGGAAATGTTGAATGGGCCATGCAAGGGCTTCCTCTGTCTGTAGTATGTTTATTCATCCATTCAGAAATCACAAAATACTAATAACATGCAGGTTTAAAATATTATTTTGCAATTAAAGGTATGGTTGCTACATTTGAAAACATAAATGGATTTAAAATTACTTGTTGAATGAAAGATCCCAGCCTCACAACATGTGCAATGCATTCCTTCATCTTTATGATGCTTATGAATAACTTCAGAAAATATCAGAGGCAGCCTAGTGCTGAGAAAGAAAGCTGGCCATGAAAGAGCAGGGTTTCCATTTGAAGGATGTGAAATTGAATGTCTTCATTATGGTAGTAGATATTCAAATATAAATAATTATTAAAATCATGAGTCTATATCAATCAGAAATTATTTTTCTTTATTTAAAATGAAAATCCTGGCAAAATATTATCCCCAAATATTTTAAATTATATAAAGTCTTCAGACTAGAACATATTTGCTGAATAAAACATTTCTAGTTATTGATTCTGCAAATCTGGTTCCAGAGGATCTGACATCCCCTTCTGCCCTCTGCAGGCACCAGAAACACAGATATAAATAAGAAAATACACTCATTTGCATAAAATAAATAAATCTAAAAAAGTCAAGATTGGTTAGGATGGGAATATACATTTGACCTTATACCAATTTTTAGCTTGAAGAAATGGGATAAAGGAAACAAAATAATATGCTAAGATATGTGGGAATCAAGATCTGTAAAGGAAATAGCGATAAAAATATGAGATTCAACTTAAAACACATTTGAATTTCTCATTTGGCTAAGCATTGTGACTGAATCTCAAAGATTATAAAAGTATTGATTTCCCAGTTGAAAGCAAGTTGAATTTCCAACTTAAAATTCATGGTTAACTTTCTTCTAAAAAATCCCCAAGAATTTATTTTTCTGCTTTTTTTTGAAGTGCATCAGTGCCAGAGAAGTCAGTCCATCATCAGATTGATATTAGTTCTATCCCTGCCCTGCTCCATCTCCAGTAGATAGGATTTAGAGAATTAACGAAAGCTCTCAAATTCTCTGATCTATAAAATACAGATAATGAAAAGGTCTACCAGACATGGCTGAGTCCTGGAGAGACCTGCCTGGCTATGGGAAAAGGCTGTCTTACTACAAAGGACTGAATTGCATCATTCACCAATATCCATCTTATTAAAATTTCAATCACAAGTCACATCACACTTTTAATTATTATTATACAGAATTCATCCTTAATTCATCATTCATCATGATAACTTCTGAAATGAGACTGAATGGCAAGATGCCTACCACCAAGTACTTTCACGATGCCAAAAACTATAGATGAAATAGTTTTAATCTGCTAAATGAGATAAAATATTGACCATTACTACTGAAAGTCAAGCATTTCTAACTTGAAAATATGAAGCCCAAAATATCAACATCAAATCCTTAGAAATCATATACGACACTACATTAAGGAATTCTACATCTGATCTCACATGGAAATCTTACCCAAAGGGCAGGTGCAGGGAACAGAATTCTGTAAACTTGCTTTCATGTATGGAAAGAATTTGTAAATGAGTCATAAATGAGTGACACATGTGGACTGCTGATCCATTTCTTAAATAGCCACCAAGCTAAAACACAAGCACCCTGAAACACATACAGTTTCCCCCTCCAGCAAAAGCCTGCGTTCCCAGGGAGAGCGTTCCAGTCACGGTGACTGTAACGGCGCTCCCTTAGCCCGACTGAAATTGGCTTTCATCAGTTTGAGTCATTACTGTGTTTCTGACCTCCGGGTTCATTGAATGATTAGTCCTTTTATTGAAAAGATGGAACATTACAATTTCTCAATCAGAAAAATAGAAAACATAGTCATTTGTAATCATTGGGCTCTAGGTTTGTCACGCATCATTTTGTTTACTGGAGAAAATTGTATCCTTTACACATTTGCACAGAAAGATGGGCTGGGACTCCACTTTTCTTTTGTCAACCTTTCGTTTTCTCATGAGTTAGTTTCTTGCCTAAAGAAGGGCTGTGATCCAGCTACTCAGTAACCCCAAGCTCTTCATCCCCTTAACTATGGTGCATTGTTTCTTCTGCTGAAAACGTGTCCCAGGATGTTGTTCATCTGCTTTGTTGCCTATCTTTTAGGGTTTGGCTTTTTTTAAAAAAAAATGTCTCCATTTATACTTTGTAGGTACATATGTGATTAAGTGTTACCTGTGACCAAATACTGTGTTTTTTCTGAAGAGCATATTATTCATGAAGGTTTAGAGAGCTGTTGTCGTTTTTACCAACTATTTCTTTACTCTCTTTCAGTGTTTGGCAAGACAGTCTGAAGCGAAAGGAGCAGGCACTAGTAATAAGGCTGTGTGAATCTTATGAGATAGGACGCCTTTGTGAAATAACCAGCATGAGGTGGGTTTATTGGCTACAAATGGGGAGTAAGAGGCCACAGCAGTCGGGATTTGCTGCCAGTTGGCTGCTTATATTTAAAGCTTCTCAGCAAACGCGTGAGATAAATTTGTATCAAGATGCAGAGCAAGGAAACCACCATGGTGCAGTTTTATACTCACCCCAGGTAGAGGAGGACATTGAAGGATGCCCTGTTCTGGGTCAAGTCACCAAGTGTGGCAGACCGAGATGGCTCCAGCCAGTTCCCCATGCTGAGAAGTCTCCGTATATTCTGTAGTTATCTTCAAGAATTATAAGCAATAAAGTAGGGACACTGAACTGGGTAGGTTCCAAGCAATATGCATAATTCTTCTGCATAAAAAATATTTAAGAAAACATTCAAGATTGTGAATATAATAAAACTATCTGAGGATTCATTTGTCTTTAAGATAAAATTCCAGGCTCTACTCAGGATCCCAAAGACACCCATAGGCCCAACTGGTGCCTTGTGGCCCAGGTTGGCAGAAGGCACCCACAGGTCCACCCAGCACCGCTAGGCCTGGTGGACCAATACAATGAGCAAATGTATGGTGGAGATATGGGAGAGAAAGAGAAGTAAAGCTGTTGATGTGCTGTGGAGAGAGGCAGAAATGAAGAAGCGAAAGCTGTGGAGAATAGGTTGACGTGGGTAGTGGCTTGGGCTGCCACTGATGGTGACATCTGGGCCTAAGTTGCTGGCAAGGGCCACATCTGAAGCCATGCTCCCACAGCATCCAGTGATGATATTGATGTTCATGGCTCCTGTTACCACCAACAGTCATGTGGATTCCCAGAGTCCAGGTGGTCACCCAAGACCATATTGGTTTCCAGGGGCCTTGCTGCCACCAGACCATGTTGATCAGAGTTGCTGCAGGTCTGGGTGGTTCTTCTGCAGCTGGGCTCTATGTTAATGTCTGTGGCCCATGTTACTGCCAGGGCCCATGTGACCCATGGCTATTGAATTCTGAGGGCTATGCTGAGCAGCCTACCCTTCACTGGCCCTGGGTGATCTGGCCCTGTCCCTTGCTGGCCACTTAAGCAGGAGAGCTGGCCCTGTACAATATGGAAGAACCTGTTCCCACCCCTCGTAAGAGAACTGACTCCAACTCTGACTACAGCACAGAAGAGCTGACCCTGATGATGTGGGCACAGGAGAGCTGGTTCTGCCCCTTGTTTGAGGGGAGTGGGCCTAGTGGAGGACCAGACTGACCATCAGCTAATGCCCAGGCCCAGTACTTTGAGTTGGTCCAAACTAACATCTATCCCATCTATGACTTTCTAGAGCACCTGAAGGGACTAGTCATATGGAACCAAGGCAGAAGGATCTCCATGACTCAGGGCAACAGCAGAGCATCTGAGAGAAGTTTCAGCGAGGGTCCAGTTCTCATGGTGTGCCAGAAACCGGGGGCCTTGAAGCAGACCAATAACTCATTACAATGAACATTTGAAAGCCAAGCTATTTGGACAAGAGTGTGTACTGCATGACACCCGACAGCTCCCAATGCCAGTAAGACAAATGTAGAGCTGATGGAGAGAGAGAAAAGATGAAGGAATAAAGTGGTCTTGGGTTTTTTTTTGTTTCTTTGTTTTCTTTTTTAATTAATATTTTTATTTTTTTAATTTTCTGTTTTGAGGATGCTGCAAGAGTGAAGGGTAGATATGGAGGGACTGGGAAATGAGTGGGTTTGAAGGGCATGATGTGAAATTCCCAAAGAACCAATTAAAAAATTATGTTTAAAAGGTAAAATCCTACTTTTTCCAAATCTTACTACATAGGTTTCTATTTACCTGGTTCTCTATTCCACTTTGCATGGTACTTGAATGTGCTGCAGTTCCATCATCTCAAATTTCATTACCACATATTTTTGAATACTAAATATGTAGGACAAACCGAGAAGAATCCAATTATATGAATATAGAAATGTATTAAAATGTGGTACATCAAATACATATGGTGTTCAAAACATATGTCACTGATAAACAAAAAGGAATAGATATATGTTGGCCTTTGTATATGACTAACTGAGAAAATACTAACGCATGCAGCACTTACTGTTCTGAGTCCATCTATCATCTCTGATACTCACATGCTATTTCTCTCTGCTCAATCAATATTAGTAAATTGACTATCAGTCTTAGTTTTATACAGCAGCTCTGAAGAAATACCATGACAAAGATCACCTGGGGGAGGAGAGGATTTACTTGGTGATACTTCCATAAATCAGAATAGAACTTAAGCAAGGCAGCAAGGCAGGGGCCTAGAGGCAGGAAATGATACAGAGCATAGGGATGCTGCTTACTGGTTTGTTCCTCATGGGTTTTCAATTGTTTTTTTTTTTTAAATAGAATCCAAGACCACAGTTCAGAGTGAGAACATCCATGAAGGGCTGAGTCTTCCCCAATCAATCACAAATTAATAAAATGCTCCGCAGGTCTATCTACAGCCCCGTCTTTCATGGGGGCATTTTCTCAACTGAGATCCCATTTTTCAGATGATGATAACTAACTGTATCAAGTTGACATTAAACTAGTCAGCATAACTGAATCCTTGTCGCCTAGGCACATAATTGCATCACTGTTAAGCCATAACCTTTCCTTTCTCATTCATCCCCAAGATCAAACATTAATAACAATAATATAGCATTAAGCATTTTTACAAACTTAAAAATACTACAGTCTTAGAAATTCAAACACTTAAAAGGTTGTTTTTTAAAAAATATCCAGTCTCTTTTAAAATCTAGAGTCTCTATAAAACTCTAAAATCTCTTTTTTAAATGTTTAAAGTATCTCAACTCTTGGTTCTTGTAAAATTAAAACAACAACATAAAAACACTTTCTTACTTCAAGAATGAATAATGAGGCATAATCTGAACAAAATCTGAACAAAGCAAAAACAAACTCCAACAGTGTAAACTGTAAACTCAATTTCCAATATTTTGAATTTTCTCATCATCTTCTGGGTGTCACCAAAGAGCTTGTGTCCCTCCTCCGGCTCTTCCTTCTGCAGCACAGCCAGCTCAGTTTTCTATGCTCAGTTTGGCTCCACACCACTGCTGCTGCTTTACTTCCCATGGTACTGACAACTCCAAAATCCTGGGGTCTTCTACTGTAATTGGCAGTACTTTCACCAATAGCCACTCCTGGTTTATTGTTTTTTTTTTTTTTTCAGGAACTTAACCTTGTCACACTGTGCCAAGCCTCAGTAGCTTTAAATGACTCCTTTATGCCTTCAAAACCAGCACCACCTGGGTGACTCTTACACTACCAAGTTCAATAGCTAGGAGAAGATACACCCTTGTCTACCTCTGGACCACAGCTCTGTGTACTAACCCTAACTAACACTTCCCAGAGGATTTCACTTCAATGATGCTGATCTCTTCTTAATCACCACTAATTTCTCAACTTATGGAAGTATCACCAAGTAAATCCTCTCCTCCCCCAGGTGATCTTTGTCATGGTATTTCTTCAGAGCTGCTGTATAAAACTAAGACTGATAGTCAATTTACTAATATTGATTGAGCAGAGAGAAATGATTTCTAAACAATAATCATCCTTACCCAACATAAGCAAAGGTTTTACTATAATGGTTCTGGTATTTTCCTAATCACAAAAGATCTCTCATCCCTAGCTAACCAAAACCACCAATCTTAACCCAAAATATGCAGCAGCCCAAATAGAATCTTTAAGTGATGTGCAAACTTCCCTATGTAACCTCACAAATAAGATCTTCAATGTCTACATTTCTCTCGCCACTTTTATCTTCCAAGCTCAAATAAAATAGCTCACCAAAATTTGAATACTCAATGGCTTTTCTAGTCTAAAGTTCCAAAATCTTATCACAAACTTTCCAAAGACAACATGGTCAGGTCTATCACAAAAGCAATACCCCACAATCCTGGCACCAGTTTATGTCTTAGTTAAATTTACTATTGTTGTGATAAAATATCATGACCAAAAGCAAACTTGGGAAGAAATAGATTTATTTGGTTTATACTTCCAAAACACTGTTTGTCACTGAAGAAGCTCAGGACAGAAACTCAAGTAGGATGAGAACCTTGAGGCAGGAGCTCATGTGGAGGCCATGGAGGAGTACTCTTCACTGGTTTGCTCCCCATGTCCTGCTCAGACAGCTTTCTTATAGACCTCAGGGTCAGCAGCCCACTGGTAACACCACCCACATGGGGGCCTCCCCCTCTCCATCCATCATTATAAGAAAATTTCCTTCAGGCTAGCCTACAGCCAATCTTATGCTGACAATTTCTTAAGAGAGGTTCCTTCCTCTCTGATGACTATAACTTACATCATGTTGACATAAAACTAGCCACAACAATCTATCATTTACTAAATACCAGAACAATCTATCATTTACTAAATAAATTTGAGCACTGGGGTTTGAACTAAAAAATTAAATTGGCAAAAGCATCCAATTTTATATAAGTACATATGTTATACATGTAATTTGTTAGCTATACTGTTAAGGAATATATACACATTTATTTGCAGATATACATATTGACAATAAAGTTCTTTGGCTAGAGAGTATATTCATAATAATACTCTACTCTTATAAGGACTTAATGTTGAATATATACATATATGTATATATATATATATATATATCAGAAAAAGAAAAAATTTCCTGAGTTATGTGGAGAATGAAGACTGCTCTTTTTTTTTCAGAATTTTAGGGGTGTTCTTATATGCCTCAGTTCCACTGCACCTGGCCTCAGATCCTGAGATGGGGCAGGAACATCAGTGCAAAGAAGTGTGTGGGATTTCCCTCTGTATGATGTGATTACCATTGGTTAATAAAGGAACTGCTTTGGGCCTATAGCAGAGCTATAGGCAAACAGAGATAGGTGGGGAAAACTAAGCTGAATGCTGGGAGAAAGAAGGCCAAGTCAGAGAGAAGTCATGTAGCCCTGCTGGAGACAGATGCTGGAATTTAGCCAGTAGGCCATGAGCCACATGGTAAAATATAAAATAATGGAGATGGGTTAATTCTGGATGTAAGAACTAGCTAGCAATATGCTTAAGTAATTGGCCAAGCAGTTTTTTAATAATACAATTTCTGTGTGATTATTTTGGGCCTAAGCGGCTGGGAACTAACTAGCGGTCTCCTCCTACAGAAATGTTCAACCACCAGATGAGTTTTGATTTGGGAGGTCCTTCTGTGTGTTGCTTTTATTGGTTAATAAATAAATATACTGCCTTGGCCTGTTGATAGGGCAGAACTTAAGTAGGCGGGGAAGATGAAACTGAATGCTGGGAGAAAGAAGGGTGGAGTCAGAGAGTTGCCATGGATCTGCTGCCAGAGATAGATGTGCTGAAACTTTGCTGCTAAGCCACAACCTCATGGTGATGCACAGATTAATAGAGATGGGTTAAACTAAGATGTAAGAGTTAGCCAATAAGAAGCTAGAGCTAATGGGCCAAGCAATGTTTTAATTAACACAGTTTTTGTGTCATTATTTCAGTTCTGGGTGGCCAGGACAAACAAGTGGTTTCTTGCAACACAGTTTCACACTTGCTGGCCTGCATAGCTTGATCTATCTTTATTTATAATTCAAAATCAAGCAAGCTTTTCCCACTCTCCAGAATTATCCTGTGGGGGAAAATAGGGGTTTTTTTCTCAACTTTTACCTCAAAACAACTTTTAAATCAAAAACAACACTCAGCATTTTGTTATCTCGGCTAAATATCAAGCCAGGTACATGTTATCCTTACAAAGCTAAAAGATGATAAACAATAGTCACATATTCTCAAGAACAACAATATTGTTCAAAATTTAATTAAGCATATTTACAGAAACAGGGGTGATTTGCCATGAACTGCTTGCATACACAATTGTCTTGTATTTCCTTAACTATTACCTTATCCAACAAAGAGATCCTGCATGATGAAGCTTCTCTATAAAGAGTAAACTTTGATAAGATGCTCTTTTTCCACCTTATTGCTTTTTTTCTTAGAATTAGCAGATGTAGTTAATGCCCCCCCCACATTGCTTCCTTATATGTTCCCATTAACAGTTATTGCCTCTGTTCTTGCCCACACTGAATCAGAAACTTTCCAAAGTCTGGAGTAACAGCTGGTATTCCCAGATAAGAGACTTGAGAAGCGTGAGTTCCCAAAGAATTTTAGGAGGAAATATTTCAAAAAAACAATGGGGTTTCGGGGATCACATCTGTCCCATGCGTGACTGACAAAGTGACACTGTAAGTCACCAAAACAATTGTCAACATTATGAGAGAGAAGAGAGAGTGCAGGCCACATGGTCCCAGCAGTATTCTGCACTGTCTAGAGGTCAAGGGGTTCTTGTCAAGTGAGCGACCATCTCCACAGGTTTTCCTTTACAGAGACCCATTGGACAAGCACTCATCCATTACAGTCCTCTGCTCTACCAACTGAGCTATTGAAAGCTTCGCTATTTGAAAAAGCATTGAATGCTGATCTGGAACTCGGCCACACAGTTTCCACCACTTACAAGGATTATTAATAGAGTAGCTAAGCAGAGAATAATTAGCTATAAACCCAAGGTAATTCATTCAATGAAAATTAAAATGAAATAAATATTTCCATCATGTGTATCCTGAAGAGTGGAGATGGGACTAGAACAAAAGGAGCAACCAGCAAAAGGTAAAGGGATATATTCTCCCCAAAGGTTCAAAGTATGATTGCAGCTTCAAGTGTAATTGTATATTCATGATATCCTAAAACAAGGTGATGTCATTTTTATGAGTTATTTCTCAGCAGAATACTGGGACAAATGTGATATTGTGTCACAAAAATACATTGTACAACATTTGATTAGGAAAGTCTTTATTTCTGTTACTTCTTCTTGTGTAGCCAAAGAACAAAACATTAAATCACAATGTTGAATACAAATATTCTATTGTGGTATTAAGCTTTAAAAAAATCTAACCAAAAAATAAACAGAGGCTGAGAAAACATATATTAGAATAATATTCACAAGTAAGGTACTTTTTGTCTTTCGTTTGAATTTCAGTGGAACCTATTAGGTGCATGATCCAAGGAGAGAGGAATAAACTCTAAGTATCATTTGTCTCTCAAATGAGGAACTACAGTGGCTGAGGGATCACAAATGAACCAGAGAGAAACTAATAAAAGGGAGGAAATGAACTATCTTGAAGAGCCTGCTAATTTGGGGAATTTGGTTTTAAATTATATCTATTTTCAGTCCTATGATTCCTGGAAGATGACATTGAATAGATGAACAAGTTTGGCTCATGTTTTCCTTATTAGGAATTAATTATAGTTTATTTTGTTTCATGGTAGAGTCCAGTAATTAAAATGATAATTTTTCCTCTCCTTCCCCTTCTCTTCTCCTGATGTTTTCCTTCAAAATATTTCTATAATGAAATACATTTTGAAAAAGGAATAAAACTTGGAATCTGTTAGAGACATATTTGCATCCATGTTTTTCACAATGCTGTTCACAGTAGCCAAACGTGAAATCAACCCCCTCACTGGATTAATGGTAAGTAAGAAGTGATGTATGTGTTAGCTACTGTGCTGTAGCTATAAGAAAACATTCTAAAAAAAATAAGATTTTAGGATTCAGGGTTTATTTTGACTCATGGTTCTAAACAAGGAGTTCGTAAGGAAGGCACGGTAGCAGGTGGCTGGAACATGAAGCTGGCTGGTCACATTTAACCCACAAAAGGAAATAGAGGGAAAACTGCATGTACAGCAAAGATGCAAACTTTCAAAGCCCTCCCATAATCACAAGCTTCCTCCAGCAAAGCTCCATATCCTAAAAAACCATAACCTCCCCCAATCCTGTGGGGGGGCCATTTCTCATTCAAATCCCAATACTGTATTACACAACTGAATGTAATTATTTAGCTATAAAGAATGGAATTATATCATTTCCCAGGATAATATGTGGGTTTGTAGATCCTGATGTTAGCTGAACCAAATCAAACTAAGACAGTGTGCTGGCTAGTATTGTATTATCTTGACAAACTAGAGCTATCTGGAAGGAGGGAATCTTAATTGAGAAAATGTGTCCCATCAAATCTGATGATAGAGCACTGTCTTCATTAATTACTGATGGAGGCCCAGCCCATTGTTGGTAATGCCATGCCCGGGCTGGTGGTTCTTGGTTCTGTAGGAAAGCAGCCTAGAAAAGCCACGTGGAGCAAGCCAGTGAACAGCACCCCTCCATGGCCTCTGTATCAGCTCCTGCCTCTAGGTTACTTCCCTGTTTGAGTTCCTGTCCTGATTTCCTTTGATGGTAATCAGTATAAGCCAAAAAAACCTTTACTCTGCAATTTGCATTTTAGTCTTTATCTATTTATTTATTGTCTCAGCAATGGTAACCCCAAGACATACAGAAATAATATGTTTGCTTAGATAGGATGTGGTAATGGAGGTGGTTATGTTCTAAACACGTCATGAACATGTTTGAACACATTTTATGCTAATAATAAATGAATGCAAAGTGCCTTGATTTCTTCTTCATTTAAACTTTACTTTTCAGATGCATGGAACCTAACAGAACCCTAACTGTAATTAAACTATTCTACTTAATGCATTATATTTCAATATCCCCAATCTTTATGAACCCCGAGGAACCTACTTAATTATTTTATCAACAAAAAATTTTCATGGTACTTAATTCAACTTATGAATGATAGGAAAACTGATTTGCAATAATTTATCATCCTCTCATCCAAAAGAACATAGATATATTTAAAATAGTGGGTCAAGTCAATTAAGTCACTCAAAAACATATTTATTTACAATAAAGTATTATTTAATGTTAAATTTTATTTAATGTTAAAAGCTCCCTCAAAATTCAGTAGAGTTTTCTACCCAGCATCTTGATTTGAGGACAAATAGTTAATATTATAGAAAGTGAGTATGTTAATCATCTTTGCCTGTAATCAGCTCATACTTCTTCAATTTAGTATGTTTCTTTTTGACTATCCCAATTGTCCTGCGATATCCTGTGCTCTCTAGATACTACAATATTAACTTTTACTATTTTTTCATGTAAAACGTAAATATTCTGGCTTCTATATATTAATTGAATAAGATAAAACAAAAACAAAAAGGTAGTCTTTAGATGTGAGAAAGAAGGCAGATTCATCAAAAGTGTCCATGAAACTTTAATAGCAATCTGACTTCATTTTTAAGATAACTCAAATTTATATTTTAAAATTACAATCTCAATAGAAATATACTATACCAGTGAACAATGTTGCCCCCAGAGACATGGGCTGCTAAATGAGAATCTCGCTGTCAGACAGGCTTCATCTCTCTACAAGTCATTGGTCAGAGATCTCAGAGGCATTGAAAACAGCACAGTCCATTTTGATTGTTCCAGTTCTCCGACCACAACTATATGATAACACTCTATTCTGAAGATACCACATATTTTGGATCCATGACACAGAAAAATCAACATTGAGCTGACTGAGAAACTTCCCTGCTGACTGGTCTCAGTGCTGAACTACTGAGTTTAGACTACTGAGAGAGAAGGGTATCAACAGTTTTACTCGGTGCTGGACCCTGGGTGTTTACAATACTGGTAACCCACTGGTACAGCAGTGGCAAGACTGTTAATGGGGATAACTATGGCGTTCTTGATTGGACTTGAGTTCTAATGCACAGGAGATATCTCTTACCTGGTGCTATAATCAAGACAAAGCACATGACTGGTGAAGTCATAGGACCCTAGAGAGAACCACTGATATTAATTTTCTAGACATTCATGTTGTCTGCTGGGAGACTAACTCCTAATTTCCAACAGGTCTGATGACCTGGGATAGATGTGTGAAGTCAGAATAGTGACAGAACTCTGACCACCTGTTTTGAACAAGTGACCCTGGACAGTTGGGGTCATTTTTATTTATATAGTCTCAATAGATTTCATGAACAGTTTTGCAATCAAATTTGTTTCCTTAAGTTTCTAATAGTAGTTAATATTAAATGCCAGTTTGTTCCCTTACCTCATTCTCCCTTTGACCCCCAACTTTCCCAAATAACCATTACTTACTTGATTCATAGTTTTAATATTAAATGTATAAGCGGTATTGCAAACAGCGAAGAAAGCTTTCTAGCTAGGCACACCTACAGGTAGAACCATGTGCCCAGGTGGCAGCATTTGCAGTTACAGCATCATGCAAAGCAAAAGAAAGTTTTGCCAATAATGGTTAGTGTTTACCTCTGGTGAAATCCAGGTTCTCATAAACTCATCAGCCAAAGCTAAATCAATTCATTCGTTATTCTATACTACTTTATCTCCTATAGGGGATATACCAGGTTTTCTCCTATCACCCTATAAACTACATAACTTAAAGGCTCATTATTTATAGTTGGCATTGCTTACCCCTTGTTCTTATGCCCCCTTCCTCTCAGCTTCCTACAGTACTGGCACAGCTTTTAGAAATGAGGGCACTGTGGCTTGGATTCTGCTTCATTCCCTATTCCTAGACTGTGCTCATTAACTACTGATATCATCTATTTATTAGCATTTCTCCTAGACTCATGTGGTTAAAATCATTCTCTCCAAGGCAGTTATGCAGATTCATAATGGCGTGGATCGCTGTGACTCCTTTCAGGCTGATCTGAAAGTGCATTGGAAATGCAGCATCCTGTGCTTGAGGCTCCTGAATTCATGGTCACACTTGAAACATCGAAGGCTTTAGGAGCTGAATCAGGTTCACTGTTCCTTTTTAACAGCATCCCCTCCAGCTCATCCAGAGGAGAATCATCAGAGGGAAGTTTTCCCCATGGAAAAGCCATTACAGCTGTAAGCTCTACGAAAGTAAAACTAGAGGCAGCCAGCAATAATTTGTATTAGGGAAACAAGAGCAGGTAGCACATAGTCTCCTGGGATCACGCCCAGAATTATGCAGTGAACTATCCATCGGCCTTGCCAAAAATGGGTTACATTCTCCATGGTCTTGCCACAAGGAGAACTCTTTATGCTATTCTCAAGCCTTGTCCCTGAAAAAGTCACATGACTCCCAGCAATTGTCAAATTGTCTTCTAAATATTTATGTTTAGATTCATAGAATTGTGCTGCTCTGAACCTTGGTCAGAGATCCTTTATATTGCAGTGGGTAGAGCTTAATGCAGAAATACATTACTGTTCAAAGAATGTAGAATCGGAGACTATGGGTACTCAGCCACACATAGAGCATCCATATCAATCCCTCCTCTATCCTTCAAAAGCATATTGTAAAGGAGGAGCAGAAAGAATATAATAGCTTGTATATGGGGCTACAAAATATGAAATGCTGTCCTCTGGACATGAAACTGTTGTTGTGCACATAAAGTCATAGCAGCCATGCTTACCTGCAAAAGATTTGCCCAAATTTGAGCTGAATGGGGAAGAGGCTCCAGAGATCCTCGCCTCAAACCATTGACAACTGATGGCTCCTGGAGCACAGAGAGTCATTTTTTCTTTAGGAATACAGTCATTGGGTTCTCCGTGTCCCATAGATGATCTCATACCCATGAGTATATTTGTAACATTATTTGTACTTAGAATGTTAAACTATCTTTAAAATATATGATGAGAAAGGGATCCTTAAAAGAGCTGAAAGTGGGAATGGGTATGGCCAACATATGTTGTTATACACATATACCATTTTCCAAGAACAAATAAAATAAAAAGTAACAGCTTTAAACTCACAAAATTTCTGAGGAAATGCTGATTTCCACCTCTTAAGTACACTTTGAAAACAGTGTCCCAAAACACTAAACAAAAAGAAAGAGTTATCTTTAAAAATTTCATATATGTGGTCTATTTAAGATTACATTAAAGCTATATGCAAAATTGAAATTCACTTTGGGTAATAAAATGAGTGACAGGGAATCATTAACTAAAATGTTTTGTTGTTTATGTTAACATGCAATCAAAGCAAAACTTGTTCTATGTGCAAAGAAGACACACCCGGCATGCCATCTGGTCAATAACAATGTCTTTTTACACAAGAGGACACAGCCAGGCATGCTATTGGGTCAATAACAATATCCTTCCACACATCCTGGCTCTCAAAGGAAATATCTTCCTTTTCACAGAGAAGAAATCAAATTTTCTAAACTAACTTTTCCTTTTAGGTTCTAAGGATTTCTCTTAAGGGAAAGACTGGTATAATATGGAAGAATAAGAATACATATGTATTCTATTAAGGAGGACATTGCATGGGTAAATGATATGATTTAATCAAATTCTAATTTTAGAACCAGCCTTTAGCTTTGCAATAATGGATTGTAATTGCTGATGCAAAAATAATAATTCTGTAAATCTGGGTAAGGATCATTAAACCTGCTGGAAAACTTCAAAAAACATCTTCTTTTAATTAGAGATGTTCATCAGTTCACAATAATTCTGTTAGAAGTGTGATTTTTGAGTCAAGCTGTTCTCATAAAAATTGGTAGCAGTTTAAACAAATATGAATTTTAAGAACCTCACAATTTGACATGCTAATATTTTGAAAGTCTTTTTAACTTATATATTGAATATTAGTTTTTAAAACAAATCTTGTACCCACTATATCTGTACTATGAATTTGTAAACCATTAAACTGAATAAAATACTAGAGAATAGTAACTTCTATCTTTCTACCCCTTCCTTAAGCACTTTTCTTTATGGTAATTCACAGTGAGCTCAGAAAGTGCAAAAGTCAACCACTTTGTCAATGACCTTTAAAACTAAGCATGCATTCTGGGATGTCTATTTGATTTTATTGTTCATTTTAGTCTCCAATATTTCCATTTCTACCAATTTAGAAGTGAAAATTATTTTAAAATTGGGTTTTTTTTGTATCTACTTCCCTGAGTTTGCATCCTTATAACAAATTTAGCTGACACAGTGCTTTGAGAACTATTACTTTTTATTGATTTTTAATTGAGCTTTACATTTTTCTCTGCTCCCTTCCTTGATCCTCCCCTCCCCTTCAAGCCTTTCCCAAGGTCCCCATGCTCCCAATTTACTCAGGAGATCTTCTCTTTTTC
Source organism: Ondatra zibethicus (assembly GCA_004026605.1). NCBI lineage: Eukaryota > Metazoa > Chordata > Mammalia > Rodentia > Cricetidae > Ondatra > Ondatra zibethicus. Next base: position 74,070 of record PVIU01005719.1, on the reverse strand, counting down.
TACTTCTCATGTAGATTAGATCTATGTATGTCTCTCTTAGGGTCCTCGTTGTATAGATCCTCTGGGATTCTGATTTGTGGGCTGGTTTTCTTTGCTTTATGTTTAAAAACCACTTATGAGTGAGTACATGTGATAATTGTCTTTCTGGGTCTGGGTTACCTCACTCAAAGTGATGTTTTCTAGCTCCATCCATTTGCTTGCAAAATTCAATATATCGTTATTTTTTTCTGCTGTGTGTAGTAATGAGGTGCGGGCTACGTTCCTGGTGCCTGGCTAGCTTATACCCGAAATAATTACACAGAAACTGTATTAACTAAATGACTGCCTGACCCTCTAGCTCTAGCCTCTTCTTGGCTAACTCTTACATATTCGTTTAACCCATTTCTAATAATCTGTATGTCACCACGGGATCATGGCTTACCAGGAAGATTCTAACCTACGTCCATCTCAGGCCAGAGAAACATGGCATCTGCCACACTGCCTTCCCTCTCAGAATTCTGTTCTGCCTACTACACCCACCTAAGGGCTGCCCTATCAAAAGGCCAAGGCAGTCTCTTTATTCAACCAATGAAAGCAACAGAAATACAGAAGGACCTCCTACCCCAGCTGTGTAGTACTCCATTGTGTAAATGTACCACATTTTCCTTATCCATTCTTTGGTTGAGGGGCATTTAGATTGTTTCCAGGCTCTGGCTATGAGAACTATTACTTTTATAAAGGTTGGTTTACTTATGAGTGTGAAATGCCTTAAAATGATATTCGAGGTCAAGAAATGGAGTGACAGAAATTCTGGACACTTGTACTTAGAAAATCATTCTCCTCAGAAATATGCCTTCTAAGCAATCATGCCGAAGATAAATGTACAAACTGTGAACTGTGTGCTCACAAGTCTATTCACGTCTAACCCATACACAATCATGAAGTGCTGGAGGAAACCAAATGTCCACATGTGACCAAATCACCGATAACATGATTACTTCTTGGAGCTCTCTTATAATAGCTGCATGAGAAAATGAAGAGCAAATCTGTGACCTTTGCTGGTATCAACTCCCGTACATATCATTAGGTGAAAAATAAAATGACTGATTACTTTCCTGAATGTACCTACCTGTCTAGACAAAAAGAAATTCAAAATGGAGAGACTTACTATTCACAGCAAGGTAGGATAATGGAATGCTGCAAACAGAAATGGGGAAATATTATAGACATGTTAAAGATCGCTTTGAATGAACTTTTCATACAGCCTGACGATTAGACTTGACGAAATGCTTCACACTGACAAAAACTAAATAGGGAATTGGAAAAACTGGGTTATGGAAAAAGTTTAAAATTAAACCCAAGAAATAACCATTAAACTAAAATATGAATGAGCAATGTAATCCACTTATAATAGTTGGTGGAAAATGGAACTACCTTCAGTAATTTCATAAAATAATATTTGATTGTGTTTTATAATTGTAATGATAAAGCTTAAATTTAGATATTATATTCAAGGTCTTCAATGTTTCAAATGGAAATTTGGTTAGTATCTTATACACTATGTGTTTTAAGGCCAAATGAATAATGTATTTATATATTGTGCATCTGAGAGTCAGGTTTACAACAAAAAATCTTTTTAAAATGAGGAAAAATCAAAAGATACAATGAACTCCTGGTATTGGACTGCAAGTGAAAGCATACACATGAATTCCTGGTTTAATTGTTTAATTATGTTTAACAGATACAGACTGGCATATGTAGGTATGTATGTAGGTAGATAGATAGATAGATAGATAGATAGATAGATAGATAGATAGAATCCAGAATAGGTTTAATGAATGCAGCTTTATTTCCCGGCTCACTCAGCCATCACAGCATGAAACAATGCCGTGGCAGCAATGATGCTCATTTTTAACCACAGCTTCTGGTGCGCAGAAATTGAGTCTAGGACTGGGCCACACAAAGGGGCCTGTTTGTCCTGAAATAATACCAGCCTAAGAAAATCTTCTGAAGATGACAGAAGCTTACACAAAAGACACACAAATCACATATAGAAACCCATGTCATCACAATCTGGCATAATGTCAGGAGAAAAGAAAATACTTTTACTGTTGGATTACAATTAACAAAACAAATTATTTATAAGTATATGCTGCTATAAATAATTGAATTGATAAGTAGAGGGGTGGAAAAAGCTTGCCCCTATAGAGGAATTCGAGTCAATCAAGGTGAGTGAATGGGAGAAATGGAAAATCACTATTATAAAAAGACCTTGGCAATATATTACAGACAAAAAGAATTAATGACTCCAAAATGATTTAGTGCAAGTTTGAGGAAAATAGCATTTATGCACACTGTCAAAATGTTTCTGCCTAAGACATTTATGTGTAATAAGCGGAAACAGTAGCTTTGCAATGGAGGATTTGGCAGACACTGTCATTTAGAAATCCTCTAATTACCACCAGAATAAAGACACTTTGATTTGTTTCCCTGACATTCGCTGAGAACAGCACAGAGAAGCCGGCAGCATTCAACATTCATGTCCCAAATCCATGAATTCAATCTAATAGTGAGAAACCAAAACCAAAGGAAACCAAGGACTACCCTCCAGGACCTACCCAGCATCTTCAGACTCATGCAAGGCAAAGGGAGATGAAAGAAATGGCGCTAGTTGGGACAGAGTCAGGAGCCATGACCACTGAAAGGGAATTCCAGATCAAATCTTCCCCATAGAAATGCCCCCGTCCTCAAATGGGGCAGTTTCAGCAAGGATGATAGTGTTCTGTCAGGATCAGATTTTGGTTTTTCGTAGTGTAGTGCAGTTATTCAATGTTTAGAGTAAAAACAATCTGGGTAAAAGGGATATGGGAAAGCAGAACTACTCTTTATTTTTACATAAGTCCAAAGTTCTTTCTAAATATAATTTATTTAAAAAAGAAAATTGTGAATCAGATTCCAAAACACAGCCAGTAATAAAGAGTCCATTAAAATGTTTATTGGGTGGGTAGTGAGGAGGGGAGGACCTGAGAGGACTCGGGGGAAGGGAAAGAATAGGATCAAAACATATTATATGAAAACTTGCAAAAATTAAAAATTGTAATTTAAAAGTTCATTGGGACCACATTTTATATATAATAAATTTGAAAACACTTATATTTAACAACAGAGAATAAATATAGTCATATAACAGGAAATTTTGAGAGAATTCAGTCTATTTTTAAAATTTAAAATATTTCTCTTATATATTCTATCCAACCTTAGTTTCTCCCCCCTCCTCCCATGCACCCCACACCTTCTCCATTTCCCTTCAGAAAAGGGCCAACCTCAGTTTGTTTCTAATCCTAATGTTCATATATGATGTATGGAAAGATAAACACTACCAAAGAATTTTATAGAATCATTCTAAACAACATAAATATCTGTACCTGTGTAATCCACAGGAGGGTTGCTGATGAATTAAGTGCCTATTTCTATGTGTTTGATTAAATACTATCATAATACTACCAGTTTCTTCTATTTATCTTTTTCTTGCTCATTTATAATTTTCCAAACAAGGCTTGCATTACATTTTTCTTTCAGACAGGGTCTCTCTATGTAAACTTGGCTGGCTTGGAGCTCACTGTGAAGATTAGACTTGTATTGAACTCAAACATCCACCTGCCTTTATCTCCTGCTTGCTGGGATTAATAGTGTGTACTCCCAGCCTGAGGATGTGTTGTTACATTATTGCAAAGCAGAGGCTAATCACAACCTTCATAGCTAAAGTTTTGGAAGTTAAACCTAGTGTTCTTATTCTTGTAGAATAAGGATAAAGTGCTACCAAGGCAAACTAATATGAGGGAAAAGTAATTCTTACAGTGTTCAGATTTAATAATGTAGGTTGAACACATTGATCCACCTTTAGATGAGCATGCTTTTCAAATGGTTTAGACCAGACTTTGTTCCTACAAAACAGGGAAAACCACAACCAAAGACACAAAGAAAGGTATGCTTGTAACAATTTTCAGCTTAAGTTTTCTAACTGGATGCTTTGAATTGTAAATTCCTTTGAAGCGATACATTTGTACTTCCAATAGATTCTGCTTTCTATGAAAAAAATCCCCAAATAGACTTCCTATGATGTTTTAATCTCTTGATTTCCATTGCTTTTGTTTTCTCAGAAACTACATAAAACCTTGTCTGTATAAGTTAAGAAAAATCACCATTTAAAAAATGCTAGAAATTATATTCACTCAAAGCCCTACAATACAGTAAGCACTGTGTAGTCTTTTCAATAATATTTTAAATACTTTTGAAATACACTTTACAATTATTTATGTGCACACCGGTTTTTCAGAGAGGATGCTGATCTATGGTCTTCCTTTTGTCCTTTGGTGCTATCATTTTAGAATCATATTAAATATTTTTATGCATTATGATGTTTTATGCTTTTTTCCCTCACTAGCTCAGGTCAACTGTTTCTGTGGGTTTCCCCATCATGGTCTTGACCTCTTTGCTCATATTATTGTTCCGGTCTCTTTCCAACTGGACTCCAGAAGCTCATCCCAGCACTTAGCTGGCGATCTCTGCATCTGCTTCCATCAGTTACTGACTGGATGAAGGTTCTATGATGACAATTAATGTAGTCACCAATCTGCTTACAGGAGAAGAACAGTTAAGGCACCCACCCTCTCCACTATTATACTTAGATTCTTAACTGAGATCATCCTTGTGGATTCCTGGGAATTTCCCTAGTGGGGAGGGAAGAAAGAGTAGGGAGAACCTGAGAGATTGGGAAGGTCGAGTTGGGTGAAGGACAGAAAGGGAGAGCAAGGAAAGAGATATCTTGATAGTGGGAGCCATTATGGGGTTAGCAAGAAACCTGGCATTATGACTTTTATAAATATTAAAGCCAGTCAAATTTTAACTTGCTACTGTTTTGCCTCATTCTTTATATTTTCACGAAAGTAATGAGGACAGAAAAACAGATCTAGCATATGATCCAACTATACTAGCCCAGAGCATGGTTCTGAAGGACTGTATGTCCTGTTACAGACATACTTGCACATGTGTGTTCACTGTTGCTCTACTCACCACAGCCAGGAAATGGAACTTAATCAGATGTTCATCAGCTGGTGAGTAGATGACAAAAATGTGTTTGTATATGCAACAGAATATTATCCAGCTTTTAAGAAGGTGAAGCTATCAGATTTGCAGTTAAATGGAAAGAGCTATAAATAATTCTTGGGGCATTCATTCTTCCTTCTTTATCCAATGCTGGTTCAGTAGTGTGTTGTTTAGCTTCCATGAATTTGAGTATTTTCTCTCTTTTCTTTTGTTATTGATATCCACTCTTAATTCAAGGTAGACAGACAGAATGAAGAATGTGATTTCAATTTTCCTGTTTTGAAATTAATATAAAAATAGTATGTTAGTTACTTTTATATTGCTATAAAAAAAGAACATAGCCAAGGCAATTTATAAAAGAAAGAGGTCATTTGGGTTGGGATAAAATTCCATCACCATCATTGCAGGAGAAGCCTGGCAGCAGGCAGATATGGTGGCTGGAGCAGCAATCACATATTGTACCACAAGCACAAAGCAGCGAGCATGGACTAGTAACTGCTGCTCTGAAACCTCAAAGCCCGCCGGTCACCAGTGACCAATGCTCCTCCACAAAGGCTACACTTCCTAAAAACACCCAAACACCATGACCAACTGATGACCAAGTACAAAACACCTGAGTTTCTGGGACACATTATCATTCAAATCACTGCAAATCATTTTCATTTAACCAGTTCTTCGTGTCCTTTCCAACTGTGAGGTACATCTATATAAGATCAATTGCCACATTTTACATTTTATTTTCGTGGGGCTGGAGAGGAGGCTTAGAGTTGAAGAGTTGTACTGCTGTCTTGCAGAGGACTCAAGTTCAGCTCTCAGTACCAATGTCTGGCAGCTCACAATATCCTGAAACTCCAGCTGCAGGAAGACCTGACCCTTTAGGCCTCTGTGACAACCTCTACTCAGGTGCACAGACCACACACACGCACACATAATTAAAATTAATAAAATTAAATATTTAAGTATTTTGTTCACAGCCTAGCTTATTATAACCAAGTATTCTATTTATCTGTAATCGAAAATATGCCTTCTATTTTTGGTAGAAATATTGGCAAGTATAAAAAGCCCCTTTAATTTGATGCTTGAATAAGCTATGAAAAATTTAATAGCTGGGATGCAAAGAAACATTTCTGACATGGACTAGCAACTTTCTAAGGTGCTGCGATGTAAAATATTAATTCTGCAGCTCCTTCAGGGTTAACTGATCCAAATTTAAGCTTGAGTATCCTAGACTGTTGCTAAGCAACCTGTGAGTTGCTATGTTTAAAATTTTAGGGTTTTATAACTAATGTATTGTTCACTGAATTTCTTGTTGGACCAGAGGAAGCAAAGGCTTTTGTTAGAGGAAAAATACTAAATAAAACAGTGAAGCCTAAAATTAAATAATTGCTGGCAACCGAAGCTGCCTGGAAGGTTACATTTGCTATATATGAGTGACTGTTGAAGAAAGTCAACTTATGTGGAGAGTGAAAGTCATTTTAAAAAATTAATATTTAATATATCAATAATCATTTTAAATGAGTAGAACCTCTCAGAACCAGATGTTGGTGATATCTTTGTATCCTCATTTTAATACCCTCATTCCTCTTCTGTGTTCTGATTCTGTTCTTGCTCCTTGAGTCAGTGTCCACTGTTGTCTCATTCACACCATTCAGTGGTCCAGCCTTGCACATGAATGTGCTTCTCTCCACTCACGGCCTCTTCGGTCTGTAAATGACATCCAATTACTGCAGTGCCAGTGTTGTTCAGCTCCGCCTCATCACATGTTTGCAGTGATCTGTGTAATCTGGTGGTTTCTGTGACGGATCGGCACATCTGTGCCAGGGAAGTCTAGCATTAGATGAGGCCATCGGAGCACATAAGTGTCCAATTACCTGAACTGTGTTCGTCATTGAGATGAATAATACGGTTTTTGTCTTTTTCTTGGTTTTGCTTTTTTACCTCTCCCCAACTAGGAAGTAGAGAAGAATGCTACCCTTCGTCAAAACCAACATAGCAAATCATATTGTGCTAAATATTGAGAGCAAAATCAGAATAATAAGACACAAGGTGTTCACAGAGTGTGAAGTCGATAGAAAAAAAAAGACAATTGTAAAGCTAAGCACAAAATATAGCATTGTAAAATATGAAGTACACAGTGGAAAAAGTGCATGATACGGGCCTAATTCACTTCCTAAAAGCTATGCTTCTGGTCAGTCTCAGAATATACAAGTCAAATCCATTGGGACATGTGGGTGTATGGGAAAAAAATGACTGATGATGGAAAATTAAAAAAAAATAGCTGTTAGATAAGCAGCAATCTGAAGCACTCACCAACTTTCTGTAGCCAGTGGGAAAATGGCCGTCCAGGCAGAGAGGCTCTGCTTTGACTTGGTTTGAAAGATTCCACCTGTGGTTGATTTACATCTTACTTTGCATACCTGACAGGATGAACACAGGGAAAAGCAGCTAGCAGTTTCAGAGGGTTAGCTTTTGATCAGCATGGCAGACAGCAGACAAGTATGCAACTTCAGTAGTACCTGAATCTTTTACATCTTGATCTACCGGCAGGAAACAGAGAGAATGAGAGAGACACTAGGCCTCTTGTGGGCTTTTGAAACCTCAAAGACCACCCTGAGAGACACACCTCCAACAAAGCCACATCTACTCAAGCAAGGCCATAACTCCTAATCTTTCTCAAATAGTTTCACCATCTGTGGACCAAGCATTGAAAGAGATGAGTCCATGGGGGCCATTCTGACTCTTACATCTTAGAGTCTTATGTCCAATGAGAGAGCAGTTGGTTATTGCTAAGATATGCATACCACTATTCCACTCATTATAACATGCTACTCATTTGTGTGGTCAGTATTTGTCATAGTAAGGCAGCATTGTTGGTTACCTTCTTTGGATGCTTGCATGCCACCTTCTATTACCATGCAAGCCAATCTTCTGGAAGGAGGCTGTCAGGTTCATTCCACCTCAGGTACCTCTGGGTACCACTTCTGAAATGCCCAGAGATATTGTGGGTCACCCCATAGTGACCAGGGTCCCACTGTTTGAATCAGAGAGAAGGGAATGAATGCTTTTCTGAATTCCACCAAGCACCAACCTAGATGGCCTATTACTCACAATGTAAAACCACAAGCCTTTGCACACAGGCACTAATTCATATGAAAAAGTAAGAGGTCAACTCTTTATGATAAGGGACCGACCATCTTGTTCTAGGAGTTAATGGTAATTGGACGAATTGTGAGTATCATCCCGTTACAGGTTGGCTAGAGGGATTGGTGGTGATAGATAAGGCAGCCGCCAAATTTGTTTCCTTCATCACCTGGTTGTACGGAGGCCTAATCAGAAACTGAAACTGGACCTTGCAGTTTGAGTGTCAGCATTATTTTCAATTCTTTCACTGAACAGTGGCAGTGCCTGTAGATATAATGCCGCCACACCCAGCCCTTCAAAGTCGTTTGTTGGTGTTCAACACACACATACTTTCGTTTAGTCTCTCAGTCATCTGCTATGGGTCACTGTTGGAGTTTCCATCAGCACGTGCCGTGTGTCCCACGCATATTTCCGCAGCATGCATAACTCCATATGTTCTACCATTGTTCTCTCCCAGTCCCGTACATTAGTGTTCCTCCTTTGCACACAGTTCTGTGAGGGGCCCCACTTGCCAGCGGAAAGGACCCAGCGGCGATAGGTGGGGCACAACAGGCAAAGGTGTTCATCTCACCACCTTGCCCTTCACGACTCCCAAACCACAAGACATGTTGGACCTTCTCCTGCTTACTCATGTCTACTATGCTTTCCCAACCTAAGGCAGCTGCCATAGAAATCTGCACTTGCATATGCAACACTGGGACTCCTTATCGGCTTGGGACTGCTGGACCTGCCACAGCTCCCATTTCTGAAGCTCAGTGATCCAGAATACTTGATGCTAACACTGGTGATACAAATGTCCAACTCTCGTGTGTCATATTTCTAAGAAAAAAATACATCAGGCCTACCTAATTAAAACCAGACAACATTAAAAACATTTGATGGTTTGTTACACACAAAGCATTTTTCTATTACAATCACAAATATAGTCCACCTATTTAGCTCACTTCATAATTCAGCCAAATATTACTGGAGGTCCCTACTGTGATTGGTCCAGTTCTCCTAGTTAACACCAAATGTACGTGAACTTCCTGCAAGATGGCCTCCTGCAACCCTCATGTTTCTACTCAGCTTGTCCCCTTTACCACCTGTTTTCTGTTTTTAGGGCAACTCATGCTTAACTTTCTGAAAGTTTCCTATACTAGTCAGGCCACATTTATGCTCCAAATAACTGAGCTCAAAACTGATGTCAAAACATCGAGAGGTCAATGCCAATACAAACTCTACAATGGCTGTTTTGACCCAGATTACAGGTTTTAGGTAAAAATAGTCAGTTCTGTTTTACAGCTTGCTGAACCCTGACTCCATTTGCTTCCCAATTTGGCTCCCATTTTTAAGAGGCTGAGCGCATACACTTCACCTACTCCTGCTATTTGTTTGGGTCCCCTTCTCTGAGGCTAGATTCCAGACAGATAAATAGGGTCTCGTTTCTTCAAAGCCAACAGAACTATTCTAGAAGCCTAAAGGGAAGCCAGGAATGTACAAAGCTGTCTCATCCCGCTTTCCTCTTCAACTGAAGCTAAGCCATGTAGTTTCAACTGTCTGTGACCATAAGCTCACGTGCAGCCCTCAGAGTGGCCTGCTTAGAAACTCTCTGTTGTTTAGCTCTAGGAATAACAAGACCTTCTGGCATTTCATCTTTTTGTGGCAGTGTGCTATATCCTGACTTCAAAAGAATCTTAAATCTTACAAGACATCTGTCTGATAAGACTTTCCATTGTACTCCCAACTCTTACAAAAATATCACCTGTGTACTTAAACTAATCGTAGATATTTCCTGCTTTAAGAAGAAATTCCCCCACTTTAAGTTACTCTCACAATACCTGTGCTCGAAGCACAGTAAGCCAATAAAAAATAATAACTTACTTTTTATCTGAAATCACTTTCAGTATGCTTCATTTATTAGAGTTACACCTTTCCTCCCAAAGGAGAGAAAGGACGAAAGAACAAAAGAGAACACTGAGTCACATTAATTTATCTTAACATAAAAATGTTTTGAGAATAATTATTGCCATACTTCCTTTGAGAAACATAGTTCTCTAACAACCCAAGATAACAATGCAAAAATAAATCAATAGAATCATGTGGATGATGCAAATGCAGAATGAAAGCAAAGGAATCCTTTAGGATCCTTAGCATCTTTATCTGAATTATCTATTCATTTTCTGCTTGCCCCAATGTTCAAAATTTTTCATTTATAGAAGTTTCAATGCATGTATTTATTTTCAAAATTACTGCTGAAGCTTTTCTTACACAGCACAAAAGCCCTCACAGCATCTCTGCTCTCTGCATGTAACCTGTGATGCCTGGAATTGAATTCACTCACACATCAGAATTTCTCAGATCCTTGGCTCTTTCATTGGATTGATGTCTTAACTGCATTAAGGCTCAAACATTGAAGCATTCCTGACACTTGTTCCTGCAACCTTCCCAGTGCAGGATATCCCAGACTGTGCTCCAGGAGGTCTGTTTTACAAAAGTACATGTGAAAAGAAAATGTAGCTTTTCAATAAATCAAGAAAAGTTGCATGTTTCTAATACAATTTCTATCCTACTTTAATTAAAGTGTGGCTTTGCAATCAGCTGAGAAAAGTTCCATGTTTCAATGCAATTTCTATTCTAATTTACTTACCATTTCCCTCTTCTAAACAGAGGTACTAATGGTGAATTACATTAATAAAAAGCTATTAACTGAGCTGAAATAGAAAAAAATAAAATTGTCAGCTTGTAAGATCGAACATAACTATCATACAGTGTATAATAAAGCTACTACACGGAAAAACTGGATCTTTTTGGGTTATACTAGGTAGGTTTCCTGTTTTGCTTTGGAAAAACAGAATCATCCCATCTTCTCCCTGACTCTTTGTTCTCCTCAAACTATAACTTCTAAGGAAGAAGAAGGTCTACCATATGCCTTTGGACTTGATAGAATGTTAAATAATTCTAGTTCTTAAAATATAAGATGTTGAAATTCTTTGTTAAAAATAAGTGTTAAAATTGTGGATGTATCATGAACACACTGAGTATAGGTGATATTGTTGTATACATTCATTATAAACCTTCACTTACTCTAATTTTGCTGATGAGTTAAGCAATGGAGGCTTTGACAAAGGAGCTGCAGATGCATGAGTCAGAGATCTTAGGTGCTAGTGATATTCATCTATTCATACTTGCTATTTATGCAACATGTGTGATTTTATTTATGAAGATCATTGCTTAGGTCTTATGTTGTTATTCAAAGGATCCCAGCAAAACTCTTTCAAGATTCTTAAATTAATTTGTAAAGTATTGTATCCATAAAGTACGTTTCAATTTTAAGCAAAATTGCAATTAAATTTAATTATATTAATATCAGGATAACACTGATACCAAATGTCCTTTCCCCAAATATTGTTTTATTTCAGTTGATGAGATAGGTTGACTGTGAAGGTTAATATTGGTTATCAACTTGAGAGTATCTAGAACCACCTAGGGGACACACTTCAGAACATGCCTGTTTAGACATGCTAGAGAAAGATTATCAGTTTAACTGAGGTGGGACAGCCCACCCCTAGATGATAGCAGGGTCTATTTTATGAAAAGGGGTCATGAAGAGGAAATGATGAGAAATCAAGCCAAGCGCTACCGTTCATCCCTCCGTTTCCTGGATGCAGATGCAATGTGAGCAGGTGCCTCCAGATGCTGCTTGCAGTGTTCCCCTACCATAATGGACCATCACTTCAAACTCTGAGCTAAAACAAACGCTCCTCTCTTTGAACTTACTGGAATATTGTAGCACCTCTACAAGAAAAGTGTCTGGTATACAATGCTAAAACAAATAGGTACAGGTATATATGATGCTAAAATCATACAGGTGAAAAGGATGAGCCATTTAAAGAAAAGGTCAAGAAATATTTGCTCCAATATTTTTACTTATTAGTTCTTTTGAAAAAGTTAGGATTGACAGGGTATTAGTGTATTCCTGATGCTGGATATTTGGAATTTACATACTCAGTATTTCCTATAAAAGAAGAATCTAAGATTGTAGCTGGAGAAAATGGTGGTGCACACCTTTAATCCCAGCACTTGGGGGGTAGAGGCAGGCAGATCTCTGTGAGTTTGAGACCAGCCAAAAAGAATCAAAGACTGTTTGACAAAAGTGGAAATCTTCCTTATTCTTCCTGGTTACCTCAGAAAGTTAAACATTAAATATAGATCCACAATTTAATAACTGACTTCAGAATTATTTACAAGTCAGCTATTTTGGACACATTGAATGAAATTTTCATGCTCTCTAGACCATGTCTTATGGGAAAGGGAAAACAGACACATATTTACTCATCAAGTCATTTGAACTGAAAACTCTGGATCTACACAGACAGCATGCTAACAGGTGCCCTTCGAGTGATGATAAATATGGCTGAAGTGACAGCTAACAACACACAACTTGTCAAATTCTGTAAAATCATGTCGTTGCTTTTCACCCAAGAGAGGGTGCTTTTTTTCTTTGATGTCACAGAGTTAAGTCATTAAATGAAGCCAGAAGCATCAGTGACCAGTGTGTTTAATAACTTTATCAATATTTGGGGTTTGGCAAGCTACTCTTTCAGGAAGTGCCAGAATTCTAATTTCTAAAATAGAATTTAATTGTATATGGATCTAATTCCACTGGCCAAGAAGAAGTGCCAAACCAGACTAAGTGAAGGCCACGTGAAGGTGAGCTGCTATCTAAACTGAGACTTTTAACTCTAAGTCAGTGCAGACACTGGAGCCCGTCCCATCGGTGGAAGTGTGCGTGGGCCAGGCCCGAAGTTGTGAGCACGGGAGAGCTGTCCAATTTCTCATTTGCCCTCCGGTGGCAGGGGTGGGCGAGAAATGCCCCACCCCACGCTTCAGTGACTGAGGCAGGTGGGAGATCTGGCCCTGAGGCGATAAGAAGGTAGAGCAGTCCCTGTCTGCCACCAGCTGTGACTCTCTCAGGAGAGCAGTCCCTGCAACTCGCTGGGGCAGCACAATGGAACCAGTCCTGTCGATGGAGGTGTGGGTGAGCCAGCCCTGAGGTTGTGAGCGTGGGAGAGGTATCCTCATTACGCATCTGTCATGTGGCATCATGCGTGGGGGAGAGACGCACTCCCCCACTCCACCTCACCCCTCCTGTCAACACTGAAGGGTGAGGAGCTGGCCCTGCCCTCCATCAGTCGCAGCCCCACATCGACTGGACAATGCAGTAGAACTGGCCCTGAACGTGAAGGTACGGGACCCTGAGAACTTGAAAGCAAGAGAACTGGCCTCCTCCCCTGGCTTATAGCTATAAGGGGGAGCTAGCCAGGGCAATGTAGCAGAGTTCACCCCGGTGGGGAGTACAAGGGAGAGCAGGTCGGCAGACCAATTGTGCAACTAGCCAGGCCCAGAACCAGGGTTATGAGTTAGGTCCTCTGCCAACAGCTACCCCATCTGTGATCTGCTGAAGCATGTCAAGGGACCAGTCCTGCAGATCCAAAATTGCAGGATCTCCCAACACAGGGCAACAGCAGAATAACCAAAAGGAGCTCCAGCAAGAGCCCAGCATCGATAGTATAGTGAAAACCAGAGGCTTCAAACCAGACCAACGGCTCTCTCAAATGAACCCTCGCAACTAAAGAAATATGGGTAAAAGGGTTTACTGCGTGAATCACTGTGTCACACTACAGTTTCCATGACAACATGACAAGGTTGATTTTGCTTTTGCTTTCTCTTAAATTTTATTTTATTTGGTGGGGGGGGGTGGCGGGGAGGTTTCAAGGGCAGAGGGCAGATACAAAGGGATGGGGTAATGAATGGGATGGAGATGCGTGATGGGAAAGAATATAAAAACCAAAGGTAAGAAAAAGTCACTGACAAATCCAAAACCATCTATCTGAAATACACAGGTTTATTTCTGAAGTATGAACGCAGTGTTATTAATTTACAGAGGAAAAGTGGAAGGATTCAGTGGAATACGAGATGGGAGGGCAGGACAGAAGAGTGTGTGGAAGTGGGACAAAGAATACTAAAGAATTTTTAAAATACCACATGAAAGCATAGCTGTAAAAGTTCCCTAGGATTTATAGATGCAGATATATAAAATGACTTTGAGTGGAGTTATACTATAACAGAATAACAATGCCTTTCCTCGGCACCATAGAATATCAAATTAAAGAGACCAGTGCAAGGTGTGTGCCTCAGTGTTTCTGCTGCTGTGAAGAGACACTGTGACAACAGTCACTCTTAGAAAGGAAAACATTTCATTGGTGCTGCCTTACAGTTCAGAGGTTTAATCCATTATGGTTGTGGCAGCAAACATGGTGGCATGCAGGGAGACATGGTGCTGGAGAGGTAGGTGAGAGTTCTAGACCTAGATCATCAGATAGCAAGAAGGGACAACGAGTTACTAGGCCTGGCTTGAGCTTCTGAAACCTCAGAGTCCACACCCCCAGAGAGATACCTCCTCCAAGAAGGCCATACATATCCAACATGGCCAAAAGTGCCTGTGTGATCCTATGGAGGGCCATATTCATTCAAACCACCACAGTTTGGGTTACCACTTTTCAAATTGTTGGACACTTGATTCCCATAGACCCCCCAATATATAGGCTATTGCCATCGCCCTTGTTAATTTAATGACAATATCCTATGATTGGAGCTACCACACACTTAAATCATAAGATGGGGAGACATTAAGATGGCTTCCAGGTGGAAACTTCACCCCTACTGACTAGTTTTAATGTGCCTGAAGGTTCTCTGCATGGTAATCGGGGATAAATGTAATCATGAATCTAACAGATATGAATTCTGTGAACTACGACAAAGACTGACTGGCAAGATGTGTTTATTGGTACAACAGGGACATAGGTGCAATGGAGGCACCCAGTCCTTCTCGGCTTAGATATAAGTCCCACTCTAGAGTATGGAACTCACTCACTGGACCAAGAACCTGTGGCTGCTTAGGCTCTTTGGAGGCCTGCAGGGAACACCAATATTATTATTCTACTAAAAGAACATAGTGATAAACTTTCCCTTAAGTGTTTATCGTTATTCCCATTTAGTAGTGCATCCTTTTACCTTCATTAGAGAAGTTTAATTTTTCAGTAGTTAGAGATTGATGCAAAGGCCCACAACTGATCAATGTGCAGAAAATAAGCAACTGGAGTACTTAACCCTAAATGGGTTGTTGATCTATCTCCTGCACACCCTTACCACAAGACTCTGGTACCAGCACAGAGGAGGGAGAAGGAGGATTACAGGAGGGCTGTAGAGAAGAAGGACTATAGAGAGCATATGTTGGTAGAAAAGCAATATTTGCTGGATATGGCAGCACAGGTGTGCACACGAACTCATGATGGCTGTGACGGTGTGCAGAAGACCTGCTCAAGAGGAAGCCAGACAAAATCCTAGTTTTCATGGTGGACTTCACTCCTGCCTGGGAAATTTTTGGCAATTTATGGATGTTTAGGGTGTGAGAGAGCGGGTCAGTTTTCTTCAAAGATCGAGCCGCGGGAGGAGACCCGTGCTCCAGTAGGTGGTCCTGGACTCGTGTGTGAGCACTGACAGCTCAAAAGGGGCTCAGAGGGTTTAGATCAGAGAACACATGGAACTGGGGAGGGAAAGTGTTGAGCAAGGGAAAGGGAGTGTTGGAAAGGAACGAATCAGGGTTGATTTGATCAAAACATTATATATATGGATTCCATTCTCAAAAAGAGAGAGGAGAGGGAGGGAAAAAAGGAAAAGGGAAAGAGAGGGGAGAAAAACAGACAGAGAGAGAGACAGAGAGAATGAATCAGGAAAACTGTAAATCTTGCAGGCTTCCCAGGGGCGAGAGATGGATAAGAGGAGGGGACTAAGCCCTGCCATTTGATTTAGGCATGGAAAGTTGGCAGTCACATGACAAAAGGGATATAGCTTCAAAGAAGGGCCGAAAAGTCCGAATTACCAGAGGAAGCCTTCTTAGGCTCAGGCAGCATCCAAAAGTAAGAGTCAGGAAAGAATTAGAAAAGGAGAAGCTACACAGTTCTGTTAGGGATCAAAGAGGTAGGCAGATGTGAAAGAGACCTAGAGTGGGAACTGCGCAGAGGACCCGATCTAGAAGGGAGGAATTATGGAGGCTCATAACCTTCGGTAACCCAGGGATCTAAATCTCCTCTTTAGGCACCAGGCAAGCTCACGATACACAAATACACATGCATGGAAAACTGTCATACACATAAAATAAAGTTAATTCATTAATTAACTTTTATGTTTTGTGAAGCTTGCAATGATAGATCTTCACCTATGACCAGAAGCACCTTTTATTCTTTTCACCAAGAGAAAATATTTTTCCCTTAATGGGCTTCAGCAGAGCCCAGATAGTGCCCAAGATTACCGTGACATTTCTTCTTCTCAAGAGGTGACCTTAGCATCATTGATGGAATGGCTGAGATTGAAGAATCAGTACATAGGGTGAGGCTCAAACTCCAGAGACACTAGTCTCTTCTGATTAAGAACGTTAGAATTACGTCTTGAGATTTTCACTGTGAAATCAGGTTTTAAACATATACAATCGTTTACCTATATAAATAAATTTACATGGGATAATTTATATTTTATTTAATTTTAGAAAGTAAATTCACTGTAAATTAATGATAAACATACAGCATAGCATCATCATTATCAAATACATACTGGAAATACATGGTTAATTTCATATTTTCCTCTTCCCACTTCAACACTTGGCAATATTGCAGAAATGGGTCTCAAACTTTCCATTTTCCTGGACTGACCTTAGAAGGATCTGTAATTAAAGCATATTTTCTGTTCTTCAAATTAAGCGCTAGCATTTTTATTGAACTAGTAAGAATAAATTATTAAGCAGATTTTCGACACTTAGAGAAAGCAATTTAGAGTTAATGAGAAAGCTATTTACAAAGCCTGTGCTCTTCTCCACTCATGTGCCTGTGATAAGCAGAATTCAGAATTTTGTTTTTGTCACAAAAATAAGCTAATATTAAATGTTTAGTGAAATATCTTAAAAGCTGCTTATAACCCTACTTTAAGAACAATTAGTTGCTCTTACAGGGAATAGGAAAAATAAGTCTCCAAAGGCAAATATTTACTAACATTAATTGTAAGAAGCTTTAGAAATGCAAAGATATACAAACTTGTCTGCTTTAAATTCCTGTGCATAGAACTCTGTAGAATTCTAAGCCAAACACTTGTTATTAAAATATTCTGTGCACTGGTATTTCTTAGTGGAAAGAGTCTGCTTAAATCAATGTTTTGCAAAAACAAAACTAAAATATGCAGCATTTAAAATCTTTTACTGTCTACCACAACCTTTTTATCTCTACAGTTTTCCATCATTTTGATGCACATACCATCATTATAAAAGGTATCCCATGAGCCATAAAAGCTGATTAGCTCTCTCTTCCACAGAACAAGCAAGAATTTGCAGTTAGAAAGTGGTTCACTAAAATCTGTAGGTTATAAAATTATCCTTTAAGGGAAGAATCTTCCTTCACATATATTTCTTCTCTGATAGTCTTTTACAAGCAAGGTGTGGAATTCTTTTTAATGTGCAATGCCAAGAGATTTTAAAGCTGATATTTATTGGGCATTTAATTAAATCGCATAGTGAAAATGAGAAAATGTGTCCCATTTTATGAGAACTGTGGCAGCATCGTCATAGATGTTGCACCTGGAATTTGTACCTAGAAGTTGGGTAGTGTGTGTGTGTGTGTGTGTGTGTGTGTGTGTGTGTGTGTGAGAGAGAGAGAGAGAGAGAGAGAGAGACAGAGAGACAGAGAGAGAGACAGAGAGACAGAGAGAGACAGAGAGACAAAGATTATGGTAAACGTGATTGTGTATCTGCATGTGCATTAATTCATCTGATTCAATAGCTAAAATGCAAACTCTGATACTTCTGCAGACTATTTCTTTGTGTTCATATATGCTCACACAATCTTCTTGTCCATGGACAGGAATCGAAAGTATGGGGGCTGTTCTTAGGAGACTCTATTCCATGCTAACCCCGTTGGGGAAATTCTATTTGTTCTGGTTCCTTCTCTGATGCTTCCTTTCTTTGGTTATTACATGCTTCTGTAAGGAACTGGTGACCCAATACCCATGATGTGTATTTCCTTCAAATAACTCAAATCTCCCTGCTGGTAGGGATCTAATGTAGATTTTGGACTCTTTTAGTATTTAATGCAAATAGACACAGTTAAGAGCTGACAGAATTGTTACTGTACAATGCTGTATTTCCGGAGATGGGGGTCAAAGAGTAAGCAGGCTCCAGAGCAGGCTCTTTTTTTTTACATTGTTTTGTTTTATTTTTTCCATTCAAAAACATAATTAAAGAAATAAAATTTTTACCTTTCTTCCCCTTCTCCCGGTCCCCTCCCACTACCTCCCCACCCCTCCTCCCTCCCCCTTCTTCCTTGAAAGAGGGCATGGTGCCCTGCCCTGTTGGAAATCAGTCATCTGAGAACCTTTGGGTAACAAGTTGGTAATGATTGGTAACAATCTTTCCACAGGATGAACCTCTGGGGAGATGTCAGCTGTTGTTTTGAGGTCTATTTATCAGATATTTATTTTATCACCAAGGAAAGTTCTTTTCCCCCCTTCCTCACTATCTCTTGTTAACAGCAGAACCGACAACAGAGTTTAACAGAACAGTCTTCTTAGCAGAACATGCTTGCTAAACAAACTTCATATCTAGGGGTTTATGGCCATTGCCCAATAGAAAACACGTGGGTAGCAAAGAGGGCAGATCTGGGATTGGCAGGACTTCGTTCACATTGTATTATGTTGGCTTCTCCCAAGAAACAGAGAAAATAGCGAGCAGATGCACACTTGTTATAAGGGATTGGCTATGAAATTCCTTATAACAAGCCAGAAAATGAGGAGATCCTAAGGCATAAATTAATATCCCAGTTCCCAGAGAGTAAGGCAGTAGTATTTTCCTCCCACTTCTTGGAATATCAGCATTGTGTTATCTTTAGACTTCCAGTAGATTGGATGAGACCCACCTAAATTACTGAAGACATATTCAACAAATTAAGTGTTAATTTCATCCAGAAACATCCTCATAGAAACCCCCAGAGAATTACCCATCAGCTACCTGGGTACTCATTTTTCAGCCAAGTTGTCACAAGACATCCACCATCCCAATATGCTGAAGTATCTTTTTGTCCTACGTGTATTACAACCTCACAAATTCTGTTAAACACAAGACTATCTTCTGGTGAGGGTAGAGGATATGAGAAATTTGCCAATGAGCTTGGATGTCTACCAACTTTTCTTGTTCCTTAAGAATACAGATATTTTCATTAGTAACAGAGTTTCATTGCAGTTGAAATAACAGATTCCTCCGACTCTGACTTGGGCCACTGGACACTTTTAGTTAGCTCAGAGAATTATAAAGTATTTTGAAGTCACATAACTGGACTGCATAAAGCTACTAAATTTGTCTATGTTTTAATAATATATATTTTAACAGAAAAATCCAGCTAAAATCTCACTTTGAGTCCTCCACCAACATGACGTACGTGCTCCAGCATGGCTTTCTGGCTGCACTATGACCCTACTTCTGCTCTGGCGGCTGTGTGTTTCTTCATTATTTGTCACCACGGGTGCTTCACACCACAGCAGCTCCTTCCTAAGGCTGTCACTGTCAGCCTGGGGGACATGACACTGTTTCTTCTTCCTTTACACCTTCTCACTTTGCTTTCTTTTCTCCAACTGTGAAATGCTATATCCAGAACTCTTAGTAATATTTTTTTTCACTTTTTTCCTTAGAGAAAGAAAAAGGTTTTCTCTTATTCTCCACATGAAGGATATTAAAAATATTGCAAATATATTTAATATTATTCTATCATGGCCTAGAAGGTGCTGTGTGAAGGCAGAGGCTTTCCCATCAAATGTCTACACAGTACAGTAATTGCTCTCATTATCCACTCACAGTTAAGCAAGTATCACACTCGATGGACATAGGTGGTCTCACCAGAAGAGACCAGATGGTAAGAGAAGGCAAATTACAGAAGAAAATTGGCTTTAGAAGCCAGTGTGTTTTGTAACAGATTGAGAGAGAAGTACAGTGAACTAGCATTGAGACCAAGAAATACACTATTGGAAAGATCAGCCAGACTACAGAATTCGAAAACATACCACATCTTAGGGACTAGAGCAACTGGGAGGTCAGGGATGGTGGCTGTGAATCTGTCACAGCTTGCATCATCTACAGTCATAAAGAATATAGTTCAGGGTTCAAATTCTGACTGGCCACTGTGGGTTCTGTGTCTTGGTCAAATTACAGGTGTAAATTCCAATTTGTCTAATAACAACGGCTATAATATATGTCTCACCCTTCTCTGATATTAAATGTGTTGATATTAAATTAGCTTATTTATTAGACTAAAATAAACGCTAATGCTTTAAAGCTTTTAACTATACCAATGTTGTTTAAATACAATAAGGGGAGGAAGAAAGACATGACACAATGTTTCCTAAAAGAGAACTCTGGATGTTTCTATATAATAAGTGGTCCCAAGTTAATAAATACACACACACATATATGAAACATCATGTTTTATATACTCTTATTCCTTGAAAATGTCACAAATATTTGCAATGTATTGTTCTGTATCCACGTTCTACCCATCTCTTTGACTTTTCCCAGCCTCCTCCCAACATATCTCTCCCCCAATTTCATCTATTTTTTTTTAGTATTCCATTAATTTCAATTAGTGCTGCCCATATGTGAAAGAATGAGAGGGGTGGGTCGTTCACTACTACCTTGGCAATTTATCCACAAAGAAAAGCATTTCTACCCCCCCCCCCAGCAATCATGAATTTCCAATAGCTTCTCAGGTGGATGTGGTTCTGGAGAAAATGTCTACCTTCCCTCCGCTGGAATGTTTTTTTTCCATGACCGGGTCTCTCTACATAGTCCTGGAACTCACTATGTAGACCAGGACAGCCTTGAACTCACAGAGATCCACTTTCTCTGCCTCCTGAGATTAAAGGCAGGTATCACCATGCCCAGCTAATGATGGAAGTTTTCACTGTCTGAATGTTGTGCAGGAAGATAACCACAGCTTCTGTGAGTTCATGTATACAGCAGCCATGACATGCCCAGAAGACAGTCTTTCACAGCCTCCCCACTTCCCATGCTCTTACATTCTTTCTGGTCCTTTCCCATGCTCTTCCCTCATCCTCACAACTTTTTTGCTATTTCAACACTTCTGCCTTTTGGCTGAGCATTACACAGAGCAAGGGCATCTTCAATCTGTTTGCTCTAAGTAAACTCTAGAATCTTTTTCAGGGATGATGAATCTGTGAGTCTCCCAGACAAATGTAAAGGCAACAAGCACCAGCCACACAACAAGGGGAAGAGCCTCAACTGACTTGGTACCTCATGCCTTTCCCTCAAGTCAACATTGACTCAGTCCAAACATCTAGAACTTTCAAAATAATTTAGGAAAAAAGAACTTTGTGAAGAGTTCGGTCACTTTGCTATAGAACTAAGAGAACTTAAATGTCACTCACTCTATGTGCACTTATTTCCTGGAGAGACATAAACAAATGATCCTTCAACACATAGGACACCAACAAGAGGCCAAAGGGCTAGTCCACCAAAGTTAAAGTAAGGAACCAATGAGTTTATTGTCACAGTTATGGAGCATTAATGAGAGGTTATCTGCCGGAACATAGATGACCTAAAGCAGCAGCATCAACAAAATGTGTCACACGGGTATGTGTGACAGTTTCTCCTTAGCTGCATAAATGGAGACCTTGTTAGCCTTCTACCGACTATGTGCAATGGAACTTTCTACAGACAAGGGGACACATGCAATTAGGGCAGAATTGCATGTGAGTGGTGGTGAGTTAGGGTCTCCTTCCTTGAAAATGAATAAACCCTTAACAGGCCCAGGATTTAGAGTCCTGTTCAGGTAGTTATGGCTGTTCTAATTCAAACAGTGGTTGTAATGTTGGAGGATAGCACTAGCAATAAGTATGCATCCTAACAAAGACATTTGTAAAACTAACACTGTAGATGAATTAGAACTGAAAACGAGAAGTCCTAGTGTTAAGAAAAACATAAAACAGGACTACTGATAAATCAGGAATGAGTCAAGGTGAGAGACAGTTCAGCATCGCCACAAAGTGATGAGTCATGATATAATGCCAGTTAAGAGTGGGCCTTTTACAGTCACTGCAACACAGTGGAAAGTTGAAGCAGCAAAATGATCAAATGTTCCTCCCTCCAAGATCATCTTTGGTCTTCATTTTAAACAGTTCAGATAGGTAAACTGGGTTTCACCACTTTTCTTCAAGAATGAAGAAATTCTTTAATTGTGCAGCTATTCGTGTATGATAACTATAAAATATAGGGAGCTTCAGTGTCACATTACCATAGTGTACATAGTGTGGTTTGGACTCCTGTCCATTCTTCTCTCTCCTTTCTTAAGGTCCCCTCACCACATTAGTATTATTCAAACAAATCATATTTGGGTGGAGCTTTTGTCTCTAATTCGTGTAATGTTACAAATTCTTGAAAATTTGAAATAAGCAATAAGTTATGATTCCTATTTATAAAACAAACTTAAATACAGTGTACGTGTGTGTGTGTGTGTATGTGTGTGTGTGTGTGTGTGTGTGTGTGTGTGTGTGTGTGTGTGTGTGTGTGTGTTTGTCCTTCCTCTATCTAAAATTCTTTGGGTAACATGGAACCATGCTTAGTTCTCACTGGGGAAACATTTCTTCATGTGGTATTCTCTACTTTATTCTCCAAGTTTAAGGCACTGATGCATTGCTTTTGCACTGTTAGTTTATTTCAATTTGTGGCACAAACACAAATATCAAGCAAAGAATCTCATCTCTCCCTACTGTTCTTCTCTAGGTAAATTTCTTATCTTGTGTATGCTAGTAGGAGTAGCATAAAACAGGTTTATTAACTTTGACAATGGCAATGTATTTTCTGCTTGTTCTGGAAGCTAAAATCCAGTGTTGAGCTGCAGACAGCATGATTCCCTCTGTAGTCTCTCCTTGCCCTGGAGAAGAGGATCTTCTCTGTATCCATGTCCTAATCTCTGCATATAAAGACATCAGTAGGACTGGATTGTGGCCAGAGCATAAGCCCTTACTTGTCCTTAACTGTGTATTTAAAAGTTTTCTTTCAAAGGAGAGTCATGATATGAAGTCAGTGTGTGAATTTTGGAGGGCAAAATTCGGCACATAAAAATTCAGATGTGACAGAAGGTTCTTGTGTGGTTGTGAAATAAGCTTAATATGGTGCCGGTGGCCACATCAGAGGAGCAGCAGACGGCAGTTGACTTCAGGGTCTCAGCCCACCAGGAGGAAATGCCCTGGTTGATGAACTCAGACAGCCAAGGCCCCCAGGCCACCGATTCCAGAATGTTTTGTGCTTATCTTGTGCCTTTACATGTTTGCTGCTGCCATGTTTCTCTGGTATCTGGTATGCTGTGAATGGGTGTGGGGAGACCCCCACTGCCTATAATGTAATGTTTTTAATCTCATGGAAATATCCTGTTTTGCTGGGCCTTTTTACCTGTGGATTATTATGAAGATGATTTCTTCCTAAGCTGTACCATCTAATTGATAATAATAATGTTAGTTTATAAAGAGTTTTGATGAATAAAAATAAGCACAAGGAAATGTTACAACTAGGGCCTGTGAGTTTAACCGAAGGAGCTGCATAGATTGCAGCTCAAGTCAATGATCAAGAAAAATAATTGAGTTCCAGGAGCCGGGCTGGCTCAAATTCCTTTAATCTTAATGCTGACAAATGCAGTCACAGGTTTTGTGCATCATTAGCTGAAACAAAGCCTTAAAATCACTTTAGGTTAGATCAGATGTTTTGATAATAGCTTTGAGGTGAAAAACCTCAGAAAACAATCTAAAATTACAAGGACACATAGCTGAGGTCAAAAATACAAAGCAGCCCAACTGTTACTAACAGACATACTTTCTTTACTGAGGTTGGTTGATGATCAAAGTTATGATGAATTCCTTATACTTATTTCTGCCTGTGATCTCCCAGTATAAAAATTATTGATGAGTGCGTATGCACCATAAAGGTTTAAAGTAGAGCTGACTGATTATTTTTCATATCTCGAAGTTTAGGTAAGATCAGCTTTTAATATAAAGTAATAAAGTAATTGGCCCTTTTTTGTAACTGCAAAATGCAGCATGCCAATAAAAGAACTGACTGAGAAGAAAATCTTCCTTGCCTACATAATTAATCTATAAGAAATTGCTTGGGTATGAATGTACGTGAGCTCCTAGGATAATTTGTTTTTCACCTGTAATACGTAAAATGTTTAGGCATGTAAGGGATATGGGGAATATGTGTTGTTTTTTACTAGAATTCATTGTAATCAATCACTTGAAAAACAGAAAGTAACCACATTGTAATTTTTATATTGCCTGAAAGATTTTGCTGGAGTATATAAGCTGTAAGCAAAGAATAAAGGTGGAGTTAAAATGAGTTTGAAGGAAAAGATCAAGAATGAGAGAGTTAGAAGGAAAATATCAAGAATGAAAGAGTTAGAAGGAATTAGAAGGAAAACATGAAGAACAAAGAGTTAGAAGGAAACATCAGGAATGAGAGAAGAAATAGAGAATACAAAAGAAGAATAAAGAAAAGGTCTAAAGGAAACTATCAAGAGTGTGTGTGTGTGTGTGTTCACTTAACCCCCTATATTAAAAAAAAGGTCTAGACTCCATGGATTCCCTTTGAATCCTGCACTGCTGGTGACTGGTTCCCCCAGGCAGTGAAACTTGAGTACCCCAGGCAGTGAAAATACAGACTTTCAATTTTCTTGGGAGCAGGAAGATGGCTCAGTGGATAAAGGCGCTTGCACCAGACCGGAGGACTTGATTTTGATTTCTGAGATCCATATGCAGAAAAGAAAGAATCCACTTCCCAAGTAGTCCTCTGACTTCCACTGGCACATTCTGGCACACACACCTCATACACATAATGCACACATGTAGTCCTCTGACTTCCACTGGCACACCCTGGCACACATACCTCATACACATCATGCACACATGGACAGAATAAATGAATATAATAAAAATTACACTAAGAAAACTTTGTTCAGTATATACTTCTAAGAAAGTGCGCCTTCCTCGGAATTGATTTTCTTCAATGAAGCATTCATTTTCTTGTCACTCTGTTTTAACATTGTGCCTTGTCAAGGCAAAATTAAGTGTGTCACACTGGCAGTTCAGGCCAGCGCTAGGATACTGTGAGGCAGATGTATTGATCCTCTGATCCCAGATGCATGAGTGAATGGCTGGATTCCAGAACAAGGCAATATCTTCTGAGGTATATAACTCTGGACAAACCAAGCAACCATCTCCATGACTGTTTTCTCAAGGGAAAATGAAGGCTCACTCATTTAACAAACACATTGTAATAGTGAGCTGCAAACCAATTCTAGATGTTTAGACTGTATTACCTCCCCCAAATATGGGTCTGCATCTAAATAGGATTATAGAATATTACCAAGTGATGAGGAAAAGCAGAGCTACGCTATTGGAAATGAAATGGGGGTGATATTGAAATACTGTGGTCAGGTGAGTCTTATCCACAAAGGGTGATTAGAAAACTGGTCCAGTGCAGAGCTAGGTAGACAGTCAGTCAAGTGAAGAGGTCATCGACCCAAACTAAATCATAAGGCAAATGTGCCTCTTTGTTCTTTCTGTTAGCATGTCCAGAAGCTCTGCGATTATATGATTCCATACAACACAGAAGGATATGTGTCTATAGCTAGGAATTGTGTAGGACTTTTAAATCATAAAATAAAAAGTAATGAAAGAATTGAAAAACTAGAAACCTGGACATTGGCTATTGTTTGTTTCCTAAAATATCTAATATACTTTGGCCTATGATGAAAGGAAAGAAAAGCAGTAGGATGCTGTTATAAGTGAGTGTGAGTGTCCTTGTGTTTAAAGTACACACACACTTCCATTTTGATAGAGAAGCATGTGCTTGGTGAAAAATCAGGTAAACACTTCTGAACTTATATGTTTTCTGTATCAGTTGCCTGTAATTTACATTAAAGAGCTCTGTAATTAGTCGACAGTGAGAAAATGCTAAACTGTTTGGAAATAATTCTTAGGTAATTCTTGGTTCATGGCACTGATAAGAAAATACCATTTAAAACCATCAGATGAATCTCTGAAGTTTAGAGTACAGCCCTGCTTTATTATATGAATTATGCATGGTCTGCAGGACTTTATTTGATATGTTATACATTTGTGCCTTCTAGACATTTCTAGAAGACCTCATATAAATTTAGGGTTATGTAGATATCATAAACAGTGAAAAAGAAAGAACCCACTAAATATTTCACAAGAGAAATCCTTTTCACCTGAAGTGTATGAGATATGATGAGATATGAGTCCCACTTGTTATACTCTGAATAGTGAGTATTCTAAACAACCAAGGCTTGGAAATATTTTCTTCAAACAACCTGTGTAAATATAATTGATTTTATATCATTTTATCATTAACAAATGATTGTGAAGTAAATACACTAGTGTAGTTATTTTTAATAAAGCACAGAAATAAGGTTTAAAAATGTTAGTGTTCTATTTCATTCTATTTATTACAATTATTTGGAGTTTTTTAGTAACTTATGAAAGCTATGTAGTAAAATACTATCAGTATATTAAATGTGATTTTTCTTTAAATTCATAGCATAATCACTTTTTTCTCTCTTCATCTGGTAAGGCACAGCCTTGTGACAATACACAGATTAATAGAAATGGGTTAAATTAAGATGTAAGAGTTCGCCAATAAGAAGCTAGAGCTAATGGGCCAAGCAGTGATTTAATTAACAGAGTTTCTGTGTGGTTATTTCGGGAGTCCGGTCGGCCAGAAAACAAAAACAAGTGGCGTCCTACTACACACCTACATACATATATAAATACAGACATGTAAAAGTAAAATAAGAAGAAAATTTTTTCCTATAAAATTTTGTATCATGTAGATAAAGACTTTGTAACATGTCAACTTAACTAACATGGAAAAAGGAAGCACAGACGTGAAAGACAATATGGAAGAGTTGAACAAATATACAATTCTAAAATCTAAATTCCGGAGGTGGTAGATTAAATCATTCCTTCCTGAGGATAAAATAAGCAGCAAACCAGAGCTCTCATGGTGAATACCTCAAAACTGAGAGAAGACAGAAACAGAATCCAAAGAACTTGGGAGATAGCAAGGGGAAGTTAATGGTAACCTTGGCCACAGAGTGTTAGCTGATTGCTAAGAGACTGTTCCACTCCTCACTACATGGTTGTAAACTTCAGCATGGGATTGCTGTGGCAAGGGGTGCATTACCAGTTAGGGCCGGGGAAAAGATAATAGTCTGTAGAGCAAAAGGTAGGAGAACAGAGGATAGGTGGAAGGAGAAAGATCATATCAAGCTGCAAAGATTCTTAGAGGGTTGGTGAAATTTGAGCAGATGCTTAGAAGATCTTTTAGAGGAGGGAGCAGAGGGAGAAAGAGACTACATCCAGCAGGTGAAGGGCACAGCCAAGGCAAGGACACAGTTTTTTATAGAGCAACAGCTTAATCCAATGAAACTCCAAGTTTTCGTCTTGAAGAATGCTGTCCTATACAGCTAAATACATGGTTTATAATTAAATCCTACAAAGATTATTTCTGCAAACAGACTTTCAAGTATATTGCTAATAAGTGTGTGATTTAATGGATTAATTTAACCTCTTTGCCATGCTGGAGGTTAAGGACAACCCAATTTAGTAATGGTATTGACTCCGTGGTCCTGTCATTTTGCTCAAATTACATTAGGGAGCTCAATGGTGATGCTTCCGGTTCTCCTCCAAAGTGACTGCTTAGCAAAGCCCAGGATTAGACAGCGCTTAGTGTCGGGGTTTTAATCACTTACTATAACTCTTCCTTGCACTGTGAGAATGGTTTATTATTAAACTCTTCCTAGAAACCCGGAGTCATGGCACAGGTTATAGAGACATCATCTTCAGATCACTCATTTCATATACAAAGAAACTGCTTGTAATAGAGATAAAGTATATAAATAAATTTCTGAATATTCCTGGGAAGAAAGAGGCAAAATAGAAAAAGAAGGTCAGTAGATCCCTGACATTCTTCTGTATAATTCCTGCATGTTAAAATGATCAAGAAAGTTGCATTTGGGTTTTCAAACAAGATTTTGACTAAGAGTTTGAGGATAGCAGTGAAATTCATGGTGGAAACAGAGGAAGATCCTGGATCCTGAGCCTCCTCAGACAGTCACCTGGACCCAAAGCCCAGGCTGAGAGTGTGAAAGGAGCCGTTGTGGAGCCTGAGGTAGTAGTGAGGAGGTGGGGGTGTAAACCACCTGCCCATTCTGACTTCACAGCTCCTGTGGCAGTCTTCAATTTGATTCATTTAAATAATTTTAAATATTTAATTAATACTTTTAATAGAAACACACAAATATAATTTGGTGTGGTACTTTGATATGCATGTGAAATATTTGCTCTTTAGTCTATATATCCCCTGGAAGTAAGCTAATGATTCCTCTTCTCTTGTTACTCTCAGAAGGATTTTGAATCTTTAATTTCAGTAACTTAGTTTATTAAACATTCAAAAATATGCATAATCATTGGATTATACAAGACTTAAATTCTACTAACTGATAACCCTACTTAGATATTTCAACTAGTTCTTAAAACCCATCCACAATTCCTAAATATTCAATCTATCTGAAGAAAGTCATTTTTTTTTTTTACAGATAGACATGATAGTCATTCTTTTTTGTTTGTTTGTTTTTTGTTTTTCGAGATAGGATTTCTCTGTAGCTTTGGAGCCTATCCTGGAACTAGCTTTTGTAGATCGTGAACTCAGAGAGATCCACATGCCTCTGCCTCCTGAGTGCTGGGATTAAAGGCGTGTGCCACCATCGCCTAGCCTTAAAGCTAATGGGCATGATAGTACTATTTAACATCCTAAATGCATCCAACTTTAGCTAAAAAGTACTTATTCCTTACTTCCAGTATAATATATAGCAGACACTATGGCCTTACAGAGAAAAGAATCTCGTGCTTTTCTTACACACACACACATACACACACACACACACACACACACACACACACACACACACACACACATCCATGAAGACAGGTATATAAGTGGTCAAGATACTTCCTGTTATATTGAGAAAACAAGCAAGAAGATACCTTTTAGAAAAGCAATCCGCTTAACCACAGCATCAGGAACAACCTCTGAACAGGCTTCTAAGAAAGCAGATGTTTAGATGTTAGTGTGGCAATTTCTCAGAAAATTAGGAAACAACCTTCCTCAAGACCCAGTAATACCACTTTTGGGTATATATCCAAAGAATGCTCAATCCTGCCACAAGGACATGTGCTCAAATATGTTCATAGAAGCATTGTTTGTCATAGCCAGAACCTGGAAACAACCTAAATGACCAATGACCCTCGACCAAAGAATGGATAAGAAAAATGTGGTACATTTACACAATGGAGTACTACACAGCAGAAAAATATAACAATATCTTGAAAGTTGCAGGAAAATGGATGGAGCTAAAAAACATTATTTTGGGTGAGGTAACCCAGACACAGAAAAACAATTATCACATGTACTCACTCAGCGGGTTTTTTTTTAACAAAATGAAAGAAAATCAGCCTACAAACCACAATCCCAGAGAACTTAGACAACAATGAGGACACTAAGAGAGACTTACATAGATCTAATCTACATGAGAAGTAGTGAAAGACCCTAAATGCATTTGTAAGGCCCCTCAAACCTAAGACATTTTTCTAAAACCTTACACTCACTCTCTCTTGGGAACGGGACAGTCGCCCACACACACATACTGGACTGCTCATCCTCCTGTGTCCTTGAGAATAATCTTCAAGCATAACTCCATTCTGGGAATTGAGGCAAAGACAACCCACAGATGTTGACTCAGTTCCTGATGTATTGATTCAGTCTCTGGATCAAGGTCAGGATGGCTCACAGATGCTCCCCCTTACCTCACCTGATCACGCAGCTACTCTCCTGTCCTGGCACAGATCAATCACTGCTAGTAACCCTTTGAATAAGCCAATCCAATTAGTTGGAAGACAACCCTCAGGTTTCCCTCTGGTTTCTGTGGCTTTTTGCTTTAAAAGATGGGCTATAACAACTATCGGATGTCCTTCATATCCCGAACCTGAAGGACCCTGTCATGACAGAATAAAAGTCCTCTTGCTTTTGCATCAATTGTGGTTGTGTGAGTGGTGTCTGGAGCAACTCCTCCCTGATGTTTGGACTCCTAGTTCAACAGTAGAAAGTAGAAATAGACAAGATCTCCTGAAAAAATTGGGAGCATTTGGGGGAGGGGTGAAGGGAGAACGGGAGAGGCAGGGAGGGGAGCAGAGAAAAGTGTAGACCTCAATAAAAATCAATAAAAAAAATTTAAAAAAAAAATCACTCAATCCTTTAAGTAGCTGATTAACCGGAGACCTTTACCCTACTTTATGTGTACCTTCCTTGAAGTGCTAATTCCAGGTAGCAGTTCCAAATGATGTCTGGCAGTACAAGGCTTTGGTTCTTCCAGTCACATGTAATCACCTGGTATAGTCAGTTGCCTGCCGCAGGATACTTATGCATAGGCACTGGAGGACTTCCCTGTGCCTTGCTTGGTTTGCCCACACCAAAGGATTACAGCTGACTCCCCTAAGCCTTTCTATCCTTTCTTTTGCTTAAAGTGAATTTTCCTTTAATGAATCAATGGGTCGGATTTTGTGACAATGACCCTTGCCACTCCTGCCGCAGCAGTTTCAAAGATGGGGTGTTTCATAGGTGCGACTGTGGAACCGCTGGTTTTTGGAACAGCAGCACCATCCATTCCACACGCATCCCTTCTGCTGAGAAGGTTTGATATACTTACAAATTGTATTGAATTTGGGCGCAATGATGATACATTGCATAGGTGGTATAATTATACAGTGTAGAGTACAAAGATAATTTTTTTAGTTCTTGAAATGTTGCTTCTATAAAAAACTATATGTCTTTGCCAGGAAGTTGTATCTTTCTTTAGCAGTACATGAAAAATGTGGGAAGTGAAAATTCCCAAAGTGATTCATTTCTCTGGCAGAAGAAAAAAAATATGGCCACAGTTTGTCCTCTTGGAAATGATCATGCCACCTGTATTTTTTTAATTAAAATATTTTGTAGCTACATTTTGACTGGCGCACCACAAGGCACTAATCTATTAAAATAAAACCCATGCTTGTATAAGCACTTTGATAAGTTGCCATGGGAGGCTGGGAACTGCCAGTTTGAAAATACTGTGCTCTATAAGGCATCAACAGACTCCCCCCATAGCATCATCTACAAAAACTTAACTTCTACAAATATCACTATAAAATAAAGAGAAAGGGAAAGAATCTATAAGGTCGTTACAGCAAATAAAAACAAATTCTTGTTTTGTAAAAAGTGTTGAAATAACATTAGCATAGCTAGGAGAGCAAATATCAAGCGTAGGATCTGCCTTTTCTTACACTGAGCACCTATCACTAGGCAAGGGGTGATTGTTCCTTTTATACTCGTTACTGTAAGAACAAGAGCAGTTCTTTCTAATGACAGTTATTTTTGAAACCCTAAATGATTTCATGCTAGTGTGCAAGAAACTTGGAAACGATTCGTCTGGCCAAGGTCAATACCTAGTTTCCAGTCTCGGTGGAGGGCATTTCACAACGGCTTTATAACCACAGACATTTTCTGTAACTTCATCTGCTTGGGACATTCTTGAAGACCAGCTCTCCGATCGTGCAAACCATTTCAGTGCTGGATGCTATCAATGTAGAGGGAAAAGCACCAAGCAAGGAAGAAAGGAAAACAGTAGAAAAGCTAGTAAAAAGGACAAAAAGTGGAGTAAGTCCCCAGGAAATAGAACATACAAACCTGGAGGGGAAAAAAAGAAATCCAAAAAGGAAGGATACAAGTTAGTATCTCTGAATAAAAAACAAAATAGCATATGCCATTAACTGTGTTTTAGAGCTCTTCGTGTGCTAGATAGATCTTCCATGAACTTTGAAGTTGAGGGAACATTGTTTCAAAATCCTACCCCAGCAAAGACCATAAGCAATAGAGGAGAGGGTGTCTGAACTGGCCTTGCCTGTAGTCAGACTGATGAATATCTTAAATGTCACCATAGAACTTCATCCACCAACTGATGGAAACAGAGGCAGAGACCTGCATCAGAGCACTGTGCTGAGCTCCCAAGTCCAGTTGAAGAGTGGGAAGAGCAAAATGGTCAAGACCATGATGGGGATGCCCACTGAAACAGTTTACCTGAGCTAATGGGAGCTCACCAACTCCAGCTGGACAGGGAAGGAACCAGCATAGGACCAACTAGATCCTCTGAATGTGGGTGACCATATGGCTGGGGCAGACTGCAGGGTCACTGGCAATGACACAAGGATTTTTCCCTACTGCTTGTACAGAATTTTGGGGCATCCATTCTCTTTGGATGGATACCTTTCTCAGCCTAGATATAATAGGGAGGGCCTTGGACTTTCTCCAAAGTAATGTGCCTAACCCTTTCTGAGGAGTGGATGGGGGTAGTGTGAGGAATAGATGGAGGAAATGGGAGGAGAAGAGGGAGTAGGAACTGGGATTAGTATGTAAAATGAAAAAAGATTGTTTTCTTTAAAAAAATAAAATAAAATATTAAAAAAGAAAGAAGGAAGGAAAAGCAGAAAAACCAAGCAAACTGAAACAGGATGAGAAGTTCAGTAGTGGAAAGTGATGGGTATCCCCTGGAAGACATGAAGAAAATACTCAAGAAACTAAATGTAATCCACTGTATTAAATCCTGCTGGTATACAGAGGGGATGATGGCATCAGAAATAGAATAATTGGGGGAAAAGAACAAGAACAGTAAATTTTATTTCACTTGTGAAAAGAATAGACAGAAAAATGTAAAAAGAACAGATGATGTCTCAAGACAGTTGCTGCAAAGCAAATAATGCATTAAGTAAGCAATGGGAGGAGGAGAATTCTATGGAAACAGGAGTATATTCAAGAAAGTGATAGAATATGCTTGAATAGTGATGGAAATTAGCTAACTAAAGATTAGACAAACTGAGTGAAGCTGTCTGGGACCCCTAGAAGAAGAAGTCAAGAGTTTAAACTGGAGCCAACCAAAAGAGTGTGGGAATTTTTCCTCTCTAGTCCACAGCCAATGCCGATGGAAAGATGTATTGAGTAACTGCAGCTAGAGATGTGTTTGCTTGCTGGTCTCTTGGTTCTAGACTTGAAGAAAAAGATGGTTCCAGTAAGCAAAATCCTGATACAAGTTAGGTATTTTAGTGTTGATTGGCAATTCCCAAGATTTCTAAAATATTATTATGCACTTGCTAATAGTTTTCCTTTTTGTTGTTATTGTTGTTTTTGTTTTTTCAAGAGGGGGTTTCACTGTAGCTATGAAGCCTGTCCTGGAACTAGCTCTTGTAGACCAGGCTAGCCTTGAGCTCACAGAGATGCGCCTCCCTACCTCTGTCTCCCGAGTGCTGGGATTAAAGGCGTGCGCCACCACTTTCAGACTGGTTTTCCATTTTTAATATTAATTTATATAAAGAATTATTTAAGTGTTTATATGTATTTATCTAAATAGACAGAATCCAGGCTTCCTGTGATTTACTCAATTCTGTAACCCTCAAAATTATGAATATGAAAAGAACAGTTTTCAGTTGTTGAGATTGTATTGATTTTCCTAATGTTTTTGTTTATAAACCCAACACTCTTTTCTGAGAATTAGGTGAATGAAATCAATACATTTTTCCAGAGGAATTTACCCAGCATGGCTTTTTAGTTGAAATCTGCACGTGTATGAACACGACCTCTCAGTCCATTTTTGTTGTTTCTGTGTATGTAGGGCTTCAGTGCAAACCACTCTTCATTGTACCACCGATGAGGTGCACATGACTAGGAGAGGCTAATTCTCCTTCTAGCAGTTATTAGTTCTTTAATTCTTTGTCTGGGGTGGAGACCCCCTGAACCTTCCCCGTTTCCATGTTAACATGTCTCTTGATAGTGCCATTTTTCCAGTCTTGATTAATGCAGGCATTTCTAGGAGAGAGAGTTCCAGAGCAGACTTTTTTTCTATCCTGGCTTTTATATTCTGCATGACCTCTAGTCTGTGATGGTTCCTGAGCTATAGATACAGATGCTATGATGTAGACGTATCCACTGGGGCTGGGCTCCCTACAATCTGTTGACCTTTGCATTGTATCCAGTTGTAGTTTTTCTGCGATGTTCTTCATGTGCCATTGAAAGAGGTATCTTTGGTGAAGTTATCTGTGGATATAGGACTACAGTAAATGTAGAAAGAAATTATGCTGGCCTAGCAAAGTGGCAGGAATAAATTTCTTTCTAATGCCCATGACCTCACCAGCGCTGGCAAGTTGTCCAGGAGCCCATCTCTTGTCTCCTAACTCATTGATACCTTTTAGATGCTTTTACTTTAATAACACCCTTTCCCCACTGTTTCATGTTACATTCATATGAGGTAGTCAATCCTATAACTCCCGTTTTAGACATACTCTGTAGTAGGACACTGCTTGCTCATTGTCTAGCTGCACAGACTCCCGAAATAACTACACAGAAACTGTATTAATTA
Organism: Ondatra zibethicus; assembly: GCA_004026605.1. Taxonomy (NCBI): domain Eukaryota; kingdom Metazoa; phylum Chordata; class Mammalia; order Rodentia; family Cricetidae; genus Ondatra; species Ondatra zibethicus. The sequence continues at coordinate 39,184 of PVIU01005719.1, read as the reverse complement.
AATCACTGCTTGGCCTATTAGCTCTAGCTTCTTATTGGCTAGGTCTTACATCTCAATTTAACCCATTTCTATTAATCTGTGTATTGCCATGAGGCTGTCTCTTACCAGGTAAAGTTCTGGCATCTGTCTCCAGCGGGGCTCCATGGCTTCTCACTGACTCTGCCTTCTTTCTCCTAGCATTCAGTTTAGTCTTCCTCACCTAGCTAAGTTCTGCCTTGCTATAGGTCAAAGCAGTTTCTTTATTCATTAACTAATGGTATTCACAGCAGTTTAAATAAAAAGGAAGTTTTAACTTTAACATGGCAAGATTATATACAACAAAACAGGTGTCAAGCAAGAATTATAGTTACAATATTTATATCTAGTTTATCTCTTATCATAACTAAGGAAAACTATAATTATATGTTCTTCAGCTCCATCAAAGACTCCAGAAGGATGTAATATTACCTAAGTTAACAGTATATAGCATATATATATACTGTGTTCATACTTACACATGAACCCTAAAATATAGATAGATAGATGATAGATAGATAGATAGATAGATAGATAGATAGATAGATAGATAGATAGATAGAGATATAACATTCATGTGTAAGTACGAACATAGTGCATCTTTCCACTTTAGATTTTCCTGAAGTCATATATTTATTAGGATTAGTGTCTAAATGTCTGATCTATGCACTTTTCATAAATTGAGTTTATATGAAAGATTAAATATGTCAGAAAACTTCACCACTGCAATTTTTCTCTGTCAGAATTTCGACTTTTTAATGGACACAAATCTAGAATGAATATGCAGTTAAGAAGGGAGCTCCTGTTTGGTTCCTAGGCTAGAGTACAAATCAGAGAAGAGGGTGGAAAATAGAGCACATGAGATATGGAAGAGTGTCCAAAAACACATGCCACATACTTTCATTTCCTCTGTGACAAAATACTCGAGTTAGTCAACCCACAGGAGAGAGCATTTCTAAGACCTCAGTCCTAGGTCACATGGTTCATTGCTTTGGAACAACAGAGCAACACATCACAGTAGGAATCACTGGAAAGTACCAAACTGTCTATTCATACTAGAAGCAACTATGTAGAGAAAGGGCCTGGGGCATGCCCCAGTGACCTACTTCTAAAGTCTCACCTCTGCAAGCTATGCTATGACTCCATCAATGGACCAAGCCATTGATGAGTAGAAACAGTCAGGAACCAACCTGTAAAGTCCACCTTGAGGCCTGCAGCACTAGGAACAGAGCACAGAGCTTTTGGGGTCATTTTACAAGCCCATCTAGCAGTTTCTCAACTGTTCCAGTCTTAAGAACTAAGAGCTTGGAATGTCACATAAATCATTTAAATAAACTAGAAAAATTAGACACTGTCACAACTATCAACAGGAGTGCAAATGACTTTTATTTTAGGAAGAGAAAGTTAGGAAAAAAATACTGACTCAAACTCCATGCAATTTTATTTACTGCTAGCAATTATGTAGTTAAAAAATTCATACTTTCAAAACTCATCTTCTTTTCCCTTTTGAAACTATGTAAAGTTGGGTTCGTACAATGCAATTATATTTTAGAACAGGCCTATGAATTACTTATAATAATGATGTGACTTCGGATGTATAAGCACAAATGAAATATTCAGAAGTTAGCTACTCATAAAGGTTACACTGCAAGAATTTTACAAACCCTTTTCTTTTTTAAAAAAAAAATTAAAAACAGAAAAACACAAGCTTCCTTCGACTTTCTCCATCTTTACTTCCACATACATAAATATTTCAAGGTCACAGTCATATATGCTAGTGCATGACTGTAAATTTAGTACTAGGATAGCTGAGGCAGGGGGACCAGAATTTCAACACTAACCTGGGATACTAGAAAGACCTATCTTAAAATGAAAGAAAAAATTAAATCAAAATGATCTCTTAGTCTTATGAGGGGCCTGCTTTTCATAAATGAGACCCTAGGTGCAATCTACAACACAGAAAGTGGGTGAATGACTGATTGGATGAATTAAAACAAGCTCTAACATGTTATCCTGGTATCATCTCACATCAGGTACAAGAATAAGCTCATTTCGTTACTAACATAAATAATATACCTTAAAGTGAACTGAAGGGATAAGCTAATGGCACATTTATTTATTATTTGGGATATTGTGCTGTGTAAAATATCTTTCCTTTAAAGTTTGTTTCATGTCTTGAGGAAATGGCATGTAAATTAAATCAAGTTTAAATGTCAGTACTCTTTGCAGTGTTCAAATGTGCTTCCTGGCAGGGAGGAGACAGAAATATCTTCACAAAAAAAATACTTAAATTTTTCAAGAATGAGAGAAAACAACTTGAAGATATTTTGCAATTAGTTTGGAAAATCAGAACAAAAGGTATACAACAGAAACACGGAACCCAATAAAGTTAGTTGAAGTTCTACAGCTAGATAGGATTCCTTCTGGGAACTGGGATGAGTTTTCAGCACTCCATGGGATTACATCACCAGAAATGCACCTGCCCTGACCTTACCAGGTAAGTCCATGTGCGCATCTCAACAACAGCTCCAAAAGTCTGCAAGACACATTCTCCAAAGGGTAAAATAATAAACTTCATTTAAATGCAAACTAGCAATCTGACAAAAGATTCATTTAAAGAACCAGGGACTAGTAACAAGGGGCTCAGATGATGTCAAAACTGGTACAAATGACAATATTCAGTATTCTGCATTCTGTATGCGACAAATCTAGTTTCATATACTGTGCAATGGACCTGTAGCATTCACACTGGGATCAACTCTTACCATTTAAATGGTATCGCCTAAAAAACCATCAAACATTCCAGCCATAGAAATAAATTCCCAAGATTCAGCCTAAAGGATCAGTGGGTCCTCAGAGTGTCCAGTGGTGAATCCAACATTCTACTGGAAGGGCCTTCAACCAACCAGCCTGCCTTTCCTTCATTTTTTCTTCCCATTCTCCTCCTCCAACTCCTCTTCTTCTTCCCTGTTTTTAGATATGCTTCCCAGTTATGAATTACTTTTCCTGAAAATGTCAACGTGGTATGGTGGAAACCCATTCAACAGATATTCTGTAGCTAAACTGTAGTTCTATGTTCTAGAATGAGAACATCCTAGTGCCGCTCTGAGACTTCTCAGATTACTGTATCTTATATGTTTGCAAGATTGTTGCATCTGTATCCCATAGTGTCAATTTTGGTCTCAAAAAAAAAAATAAAATAGGCAAGAAGAAAATTCTTGGCACTTCTGGTATATATGTATTCTGACAGCAGAGAGCAGATAATCATTTTAAATCATCCTGCAAAAGCTTTGTCTTCTTTCTCAGAACATAAACTTCCACATCATTGGAGGAGGTCATGGACATACCTAAGAAACTGTGTTTGTTTAGCTACTTTTCAGTTCAGGGTAGTGGTAGCTAGTCAGTTACACAGGTAGTAACAATTACTTAGGTACAAGTTCTTAAACTGCATGTCAAGAGGCTAAGAACAATGCTCCCAGGAAATATTTCTTCTCCAAACTCAATGAAGAAAATAGAGCTAGGGACTTGAGTAAGAATAGAACAGTTGTTCCAGTCCTAGACAGTCTACCTCTGGATTCCATGTGAGGAATAAAGAACAAAAGTAAAATAAAAATAAAAATAAAAATTTCCTATATTTAAGGCAATGTTATGTGCTCCTGTGTATCAGTTTAATGCAATTTCTAACCAATCCAGGACTACATTTTTGAGTTACTGTCATCCTTTGATCATGACTCAGCGAGCACTTTTTAGACTAGAAACTCTTATTCTGAAGTGAGGAACACTGAATGCAAGAAATTAACAGATGGTAGGGCTAACGACAGATACTTGGAACAGATACCCAGTCTCACTTGGCTCTAGTGCAGTCACACATAAGTGTTCTCACTCCCGCACAGGGAGGTTGGCCAGCTTCCCTTGTGCTGTTGACTCAGCCCAGGGTCCAAAGCAGAAGTTGATGTTCTACTGTGTTCAACATTCAAGAAACTAATTCCAGCTAAGAATTCAATAAAGCTCTTATGTAGGGTTTTCAGCTTGATTTAATTTCTTCCCACTCTCAACTTTCAACCAGGGAAGTTTCAGAGAAAACGGTGTAAAAATGCACTGTTGTCAGATCAAGGGGTACACATGCTGAGTTCGCGATGACGCATCATTGTCAGATCAAAGGGTACAGATGCTGAGTTCCCTCTTTCCTTCAGCTGAATCATCTTGATTCACTTTCCAGCCTTGATTTTGTTTCATCCATATATATTTCAGCATGGTTTACTAAAATACAAAAATGCTCTGAGCTCAGGCAATCTCATATTCTTATATAGCATTACACTTTTAGATTCCATTATTATTATTGTTGTTGTTGTTATTATCATCATTATATTATTATTATTTTGTTATTGTTGTTATTATTATAAGCTGTTGTAAAAGGGATGCTTTCCCTACAGCTTGGATGCAGTCTGTGTAAAAGTCTGTTCTGTCCTTTTAAGAGACAAGCCCCACAGCCCACACCCCACCCCCGTCTGCCGAGGCAAGTGGATCCTCTTTCAGCCTGAGATCTCTCTTTTTCCATCTCTCTCCCGAAGAGGTAACTTCTCCTCTCCTCTCCCCCTTCTCCCCCCTCTCTGTTTCTTTCTCTCTCTGCCTCTCTCTCCTGGTCCCCCTTCTCCCTCCCTCTCCCCTTTCCTGTTCCCTACCATAACCCAATAAATAAATATCCAACCTCACTCTGCATGGTGTGCCTATAGTTCTCTAACTCTCACTTGCTGCGTCTCCTCCTGGGACTAGCTGACCTGCCAAGGGCTCCCTACCTGGACCCGCTGCCCCTCGTGACCCGCTGCCTGCTGCTGCCCCCCTGGGAACAGTGCCATTTTATTTTTACCATTAGGTACATATCACTGCTCCCTCATTTTTTTCTTTCTTGTTTTTCCTCAACATCTTATATTAACATCATAATGTAAAATACAGTGCAAGTTTAAAAGTCCCACAGTCTCTTAAACTTCTAACAGTTTATAAGTTCAAACCTTTTAACTTTGTGGGTGTTAGTTTTCTATCACCCAGTACTTTGGCAAAATGTCTAGCCACCCCAAACACTGGCACTTCCAGGTTCCAGGGTCACGCATGTGCCATCAAGTGCTCAGGCAATTTACATAGCCATCTGGGGCCCTCAAGGCCTACCTGACATGCAGCATGGTCACGTGACTTACACATGACACAGCTAAAGCTACCTAAGCCCCTGTGTGCATGCACTAGGCAGCGTTTATAAGCTGGACATGCATGTTCCATGCTCTCTCTTTCTGTCCCTCCTCTGAAAAGGTAACTACTGCCCCCTCTTACCCCCACCTCTTTCTCTCTCATCTCTTTCTCTATCTCTCTCCCTCTCTCACTCTTGCTCCCTTTCTCTCTCTCACTCCCTGTACTGACTTCCTCAGGCCTGCACACATGTCTTTCTATCTCTTAATAAATTCTTAAAGTGAGTTTTGTTCTTTGTTTCATGATCTGTTTTCTCTTGCTCCTGCCTGGTAATTTCAGGGGGTCCTGTAAATTAAGGTTAAAAGTGGTCACACAATTAATTATTCTAAGAGGGAAGAATGAGGGCATAGCAGCATAGTTACAATCACATCATAGGAAAAAATAAAATCCAGCTGTGTCAATAACTCAGTGTCTGACTTCTTGGGCTCACTTATGATCTTCTGAGGTCCAAAGACCTAAGGCTGCCCAATTTCTCTGGCTCTGCTATCCACACCAGGCATATCTACAGGGTGGTTCCACTCTCTGCCTATCATAGTGCTTAATGTATTTTCATTTCTTTTCTCTTTTTCTTTTTCTTCCTCTCCTGTCCTACATAGCCATCTGGGGCCCTCAGGGAGAAGGGAGAAGGGGAAGAAAGCATCCTAGAACATTCACAAATCCTAGTTTCTGATCAAAGATTCTGGACCTCCTAAAAAACAACAAATGAATCTTATTTATGTTAGCAATTCATAGATTCAAGCTTAAGCTGTTTGGTTCTATTTCATTCATTGCATTTTTAAGTACTATGTCGTTAGAGCTGTTTCACCCTCACAGCAAGAATGAGAAGGTAGATAGATATCCCACCTACTTTAAACCAAATTAAACATGTAGCTTCTCCCATTGCCAACCACCTCCTCAGAATGCTGGGTTTGTCACCTCAGCACCCAAATATTTGTACATTATTACTGCCTAAGGCTCACGGCTCACATGAGAATCCACTTTTAATGATGTACTTCTGGTTATCAGATAAATATATAATAAGCTGACACATACCCATCATTACAGCATCAGGCAACTTGTTTTCACTTCCCTAACTATATCCTTCTCAATTATTTTTATTTTTGCTTTCATTTTTTGAGGTAGTAGAGTTAGGTATGTTGCTTCGCTGATCTTGAGCTTTTGTGTTCAAGTGATCTTTTCCCCTCAGTCCCAGAATAACTCACCACCACACCAAGCTGATTCACGTTTAAATAATAAATCCCTCTGACTGTAGGAGGTCTTCCCGTAGCTGCTGGATGCTATGTCAAATATACACAGTAGTCTTTGACAGCTGGTTTGACTCTAAGAAAAAATATTTTAAGGTTATAGAATTTCTTTCCAAAGCCTGGAGTAAGACATTTCTTTTCATTTAGAATCTATGCTTTTGACATGGATTATTATTTTGTGGACAATATTTAGATCACACAGTATACTAACAGTAATTTTTATTACTTTTGATGATAGTTGTGGGTAGACAATTCAAGTGACAGAATTAAGACATCTATATCTTTTTCCCAATCAAAACTATCATGAGTTCCATCAATACCTCTGCTCTTCAGAATCAGACCTTCAATATCATTACGTGACCTTAGCTATCTTCTCTCTGATCCTTTATCGCAGAATTAACACACTGACTGAGATGTCAGTAGTAATATCAGCATTTTGATTAGGGTTTTTTTTTTAGATCAGTAGTTGTCAACCTTCCTAACGCTGCGACCCTTTAATACAGTGCCTCATGTTGCTGAATAACCACAAAATTATTTCATTGCTAATCCATAACTGTAATTTTACTACTGTTATGAATCATAATGCATGATATCAGACATATGACCCCCGCCAAAGAGGTTACACCCCACATTTTGGAAACTGCTGCCTTATGCAGTTCTTTTTATTTTATTGCAATAGCAACTGGTGTATCAAGTTGATCTATTTAATATTCTTCTATGATAATTTCACTTTAAATTTTCAATCAAGGGAATTGTTTATTCAGTAAGTATTTTACTTTCTCTTTAATAACATAACTTTAATTTTGTGATCTGCATGCCATGCTTCTGAGCAAAGTATAACCTCCAATAAAAGTGAGCATTACTCAATGAGGGAGAGACTGGGTGATATGAAGCTAACTGTACAATTCCACTTACTACAAAGTATTCTCCTGCTTGAACCTCCACCCAAGCAATACAGTTAATGTCATTAATGACTGCTCATATCTTAATATTTACTTTCCTCATTTTCAGTTACAATAAAATCATGCTGCATTGTAACCCATATCTCTGCTTGCCCTTCCTCTTTCTACTGGCTAGCATACACACATGCTTACACTCACACACAAACATACAAATACCACAAACCCTGCTTTCTAATATTAGTAAATTGTAGCATTTCCAAAACATTGTTATAATGTTATAATCTTATCTATAGTAAAATTATCAAATAAATATTCAAGTTTCCTTCCCTGTACATTCAGATAGATAGATAGATAGATAGATAGATAGATAGATAGATAGATAGATAGATAGATAGATGTTTCATTTTGATACCTAAATTCTGATTTGTTTTTATGGCTATTACAAGTTAAAGCAACCTCCCTCTATTTTTCCCTTTTTAAATTTTTTGTTATTATAATTTAATCACAATATTTCTCCCTTCTCATCCCTCTCTCCAAACTCTATCATATCCTCCTTTCCACTTTTCTTCACATGCATGACCTCTTTGCTTTTTTAATAATAGTAATTACATGCATATATGCATATGATGTAATATATGTATATATGAGTTTATATACATATATATATTCCAAAATATAATCTGTTCACTCTTATTTATATGTATGTTTTCAGGGCTGACATTTGGCCCTGGATAATCAATTGGTGTATTCTTCCCTGGGTTCTTTTCTCATTTCTAGCCTTCTTCAGTTCTTGGTATATAGTTGAGGTCTCATGGGCTTCTCTCCATCCAGTCTGGCATGATCATCAGTGGCATTCTTGTTCAGCTCACATTTGGCAGTCATGCTTGTAAGACTATACTTCTGAAATTACCATGAGACACAATTTCACAGGAAACTCCCTGATTCTCAGCTCTTACAATCTTTCTGTCCCCTTTTCCACAAATGCTCCCTGAGCTTTAGATGTAGCAATGTTTTGTAGATGCAGCCATTGGAACTGGATACTACAACATCACATTTCAAGTGATTGTGGTTTTCTGTGATGGTATCCACCTGATGCAAAGGTTGATGCAAAGGCTCATAGAAGATAGCACTATCACTTTGGATGAGAAAGTTTCATTAAAACTATACAGGTATATTTATACATGGAGATGTATAATATAGTACTTTTTCTTTAGGTGAATATTTAATAGAAAGATTCCTTAATTAAGATGTCCTTATTGTTATTTTATGCATCTCTCCTTCCTTCTTCTCTACTTAGTTCTTTCTCTTTTCCTAAAGAGCCCTTCCTTTCCCATTGCCCTATCAGATCACTTGCACTCTGCTAAGTTCCTCTCTATGGCTCCTGAGCCCTACTATCCTAGCAATGCCTCTATTTTACTTTCCTGCTTTTTGCAGTTGCTTCGGGCTAGGTACACACATCTGAATATTTGGAGCTAGGAGCCTCTAATAAGAAAGAATATGCAATGTCTTTCTGGACCCAGGGTTGCCTAACTTAATATGATCTTTTCTCGTTCCATCCATTTACCTGTAAAGTTTATGATATCAGTTTTGTTTACAGCTAACTAGCAACCTATAGTGTGTTTATACCCCATTTTCAATATCTATTTGCCATTTGTGGGACATTTAGGTTGTTTCCACTTAAAAGCTATTGTGAATAGAGCAACAATGGACAAGGCTAAACAAGTATCTATGGAGTAAGATGTTGAGTTCTTGGGCATATGCTAAGGAGTAGCATAGCTGGCTCACACGGTAGATTTATCTTTAGATCTTTGATAGTTCTCTACACTGATTTCCATAGTAACTACACGAGTTTGCAATCTTGCTAACTGTAAATGAAGGCTCATTTATCCCCCACACCCCTTAAGCATTTGTTATTAATTGAGCCCTCAATTTTTGCCATACTGACTTGAGTAAGGTGAAATCCAAGTGTGTTGATGGAGACCTCTTGTTCATTCCTGGCTGCTCAGACCTGAAATAATCACACTGAAATTGTGTTAATTACAACACTGCTTGGCTAATGACTCTAGTGTATTCCCAAATAGCTCTTACATCTTAAATTAACCCATTTCTATTAGTCTATGTATTACCACATGGTTGTGGCCTACTGATAAGGTAACATTTAGCATCCAGCATCTGTCTCCTATGGTGGATACATGGTGTCTCTTTGACTCTGCCTTCTTTCCTCCTCTATCTACTTGGAATTCCGAACCATTCTCTACAGTACCCTTCTATAGGCCAAAGCAGCTTTATTCATTAACAAATGGTATTCACAGCATACAGAGGGGATCACGTCACCTTCCCTTTTCTGTCAAAATAAAATGGAAGGTTTTAACTTTAATATAGTAAAATTACATATAACAGAACAGTTATCAAGCAAGAATTATAGTTACAATATTTAGTCTATTTATATTTGAGGAACTAAGGAAAATACTCTATCATCTATTCTATATTTGTGAGTCTAAAGTTTTATATCTAATCTATTTATAATTATAACTATCTTTGTTAACTCTATCAAAGACCCCAGAAAGGATATATTACCTAAGTAAACAGGAAATGCATTGTAAGCAACTTCCAAAACTCTACACTTGACAGAGACATCTCACTGCCTGGAAAGTCACCAAAAGTTTTTCCGTAACATTGGGGCACCCATCCTCAACCTACAGTCCCATAGTATCCAGCATACTTTTCCATAAAGCAGGAAATTTCAAACAGTCCCACCTATATTGGTAGTTTGTCAGTCATTTTCTTCTGTGTCTGGCAGAATGTCTGGCAGACTCTTTCATGAAGTGGGAACCCCAAAGGACCGTCTCACCTTTAGGCAAGTTAAACAGTTATCTCTCTGTGGCTCCTGCATGTCCAGTTCATACAGCATAGCATTAAGCAGTCCAGTCAAAAACAGTTTCTTGACCAAATGGCTAGCAAACTCCATAAGGAGCCCATCTTCCTCTTGAAGTATTTGGTGTTGCCAGGAACAGATGAGTCTCACTGACATGCAAAATCCTAAGTTTTTAAAACATTTTAGATGCCATATTCTGTATGTCCTTGAAAGGTTTAAAGAACACCTATATATCTGAAATATTTCTCTAAATATCTAGAAATCCTAATATGACTACAAGTTTGACTATTATAAATGACTATTAACCTATATTTCTTAATTATACATTATATTTTTAAATGAACTGCACAAACATAATACATTAAACAAGAGCAGAAATATACATATAACAAAATTACCCTTAAATTTGTATCAATAAACCAAGGTACATACTAATGCAAAGTATTCATTTCTATAGCATATGCCCCTTTAAATGTAAATAAACATTTATAAACAATATTTGGGAATTTTAGTGTAGTCTTCTCCAAACTGCTTCATGCTTTTTGTTGGGTGAAGTAATTTTGGGGTTAATGGAGACCTTACAAAGGGTCTTGGTCCATCAAACCATATATTATCATTGTCTGTGAAAACAAAACCAATGTATTTTCCAAAGCAACAAATCCTTAGACCCAACTTTTGAAGTCAAGATACCTTTAAAATATATATGTTGGTTTAGTTTGGCAGCCTGTACAATGAAATGTCTCTCTGTACTTAGCTCACTCATAGTCAAAAAATTCAAAGAAAACATTTTATATATATATATATATATATATATATATATATATATATATATATTGCAGACTCTCTGAGTTTTTCCATATTTATGTGGCTTATTTTTCTTTATTCCTTTAACCTATTACTGTCTGTACTCTGTCTTGTTAAGTACTTTGTTTTATTTATTTTTTTAAATTTACTTCTTTTTATACTTCTCTATACTCTTTTTCTTCTCTCTCCCAAGCCTACATTCTTAAAATGTCTTGTTTAGAGGTCTTTTTATGTCTGAATCTGTCTTACTGTGTATCTGTAATCCTTTTCTGTCCAGGAGCACTTCTTAAAATGCTACATGGTATGGCTAGGACTAAAGCTGCTCTGCCTTTGGCTCCACCCAGACCAACATGGCAGAGGTCCATTCAGCACCAGTTCTGCAAGCCATACCCACAACCCCATTTTCAGGCACACAGTGGGTCTATGTTTCCATTAAGCAAGTTGTAGCACTCTGCTCACAAACCCCATTTAAATGTTCAGTCTCCTGAAAGAACCAGTGCTCTTCATGCAACTAGCACAGAACCAGGAAGTACTTTTAAAGGAGCTGCACAGTTTTTGCTGCTACTGCTGAGTCAGGAAGCCTTCTCTTAGAGGAGCCATGCCTCTGCTCACTGCCAGCGAACAGAGCCTATCTACTAAGAAGTTGCCCTTGACTCCCATTTTTGTGGATCTAGAAGCCCTATTTTTAATGCTTTCTTAGGCTTTATGTGGTTGTATTTTGCCAGGTGTTTGGGCACCATTTTGTAGACAGAGGCTACTTGTACATTGCCGGCCACCCAGATCCAAAATAATCACACTGAAACTGTATTAATTACAACACTGATTGGCCAATGATTCTAGTGTATTACTAGCTAACTCTTATATCTTAAATTAACGCATGTCTATTAATCTGTGTATTACCACGTGGTTGTGGCCTACAGGTAAGGTTCCATCTGGCTTCTGTCTCCTGTGGCAGATACATGGCATCACTTTGACTCTGCCTTCTTTCCTTCTTTATCTGCTTGGAATTCCCACCTTACCCTAGTCTGCTCTGCTGTAGGTCAAAGCAGCTTTATTCATTAACCAAAGGTATTCACAGCATACAGAGAAGAATCACAGATCAAAGTGGTTTTAATTGGTTTTTCTCAAATTGTTAGGAATAATTAACATTTTGTGGTGTTTTTTAGGCATTATTCTCTCTTCTTGTGCACACTACCTATTCCAATCCCCAGTCTATTTTTGAAATAGGTCATTTATTTTATTGATTCTTTGTTTTTTGAGTTCTTTGTATATGTTGGTTTTTAAACCTCTATTAGAAGTATGGGTGAGCAAAATATTCTTCCATTCTGTGAGCTTCTTTTTCATTGAGTTGGTTGTTTCTTTACCTATGGAGACACTTTTCAATTTCAGCAAGTCCCACTTTTCAATTATTGGTCTTAATTCTTGGGAAATCAGAGTCCTATTCAGGAATTCCTTTCCTACAGTTATATCATGTTGGGTGTTGCCTATGTTTTCCTCTATTGGTTTCCGTGTTTCAGGTTTCATGTTTAGGTCTTTAATTCCATTTGTCTACTTTTTTGGTTTCTCTCTATTTCAGCTGTTAACACCCTAGGAATCAGGGGTGGAAGCACCAAGGCAACTGCTAGACTCAAAGAAAGGAGGCAGAGTTGCTGGACTTCTGGAATACAAACCCATTCTCACCCATAGGGAAACATTTAGCAAGAAGGTACACACCACAAGCTTAGCTAGGTATGCTGATGCATGAACGCAGCATAAGCTGTTTTCTCAGCATTCATCACAGTAAATGGTAGACATTGGTGGTGGATACAGATATGATTAGGGGTTCCTCCATAATCTCACAAGCAGCATCGGCATTTATTCAGGCATTTAAATAAAAAAAATCTCAAGAATACAGGACTCTTTCTAGAACATGCCTGGTCAGCAAGACTTGACTAAAGCTGGCTCCCCTGGTAATAGATCAGATATATGTAAGGTAGTAATATGCTACCTTGAAAGACAGATATATGTAAGATAATTGTGTCTTTCCACAGACCAGTAAAAAAATGTGTGTGTGTGTTTATTTATTCATTCATATATCTAATCTGACACATTCATCTAAACAATATCTCACTGAAATGATTATGTTCCATTAAGTACATAAGAAAATTAGATTCTTGCTATATAAAAAGGGCATTTATTTTCTGAAAATTATAAAACTAATGAAATAAAATTAGAAGTCTCTTTTTATATAATAGACTGATTTTTAAGATGCATGATCACATTCTCCCAGTACTACTAGTGGGTAATATATTTTTTAGAAAAATGAATCATTCACTGCTGAGAAGACAGGATTTTGGGGTAGCCATCTATCAACATATAATATTTTGTAACAATGAAATATATAAGTAACTTTTCTATGAGCTAATTTTGTACCTCTGTTAAACTTGTAGTCACATACAAGTACTATGCTACCTGAAAAGTACTCTTTGGTTTTACTATAGAAATAATGATATCAATACAACTTCATGTGTCCCTTCATCAAATCTCTCATATGCTATGATGATAATGAGGCAGTAGATTTCACTTACTCTCTGACAATTTAAAATATATCAGATTGAACTCATGGTCAACTGCATATGCTTTATTAGAGACTAACATTCACCCTGGCTTAGGATATGTTGCTTTCACTCAAACCAATGGCAACTTCATCTACATGGCTTTTACATACCCAACCACTGTGTGAGTACTTTGCTGAAGAAATTCAGTTTATGCTAAGACTTTAGACAAGATACAGTTGGCATATTTCTCTTCTAGAAATTTGATTGGGATTAGGACATACCAAGCTAATTATCACAATCAAAACTCAATCCTCTGGACTATTAATTTGTAACAAAGAGACTTGCAAGGAGACAGGACACTAGTGATGCTTGTAGTTGAGCTACTAGTAGCTACTGCTTTGTGTTCTTAACACAGAAGCTATACGACTAAATATTATCTAGTTGTCTTGCTGTAGGATATACATTCATATCTGATACAGTTCTGTGACAGGAGTAAACTTTAGTCCCCTAAAGTTTTTTTTCTTTTATTGTTTTTTGCTATCTCTTCTTTTTTTTCCTGCATATACAGAACTACAGAGTGCTCTTGGGTGTGCACCTTGTAGTAATAGTAAAAGAAGCCATAACAAAGAACTGTAGAACAGAAAGTTCTAAATAGAATAAAAGACAGATATTGTTTTTATCTCTCTAGAAAAAGGTCACGCAATGCTGATAAAGTCAAATAATTCATTTGAGGAGAGAAAAGGGAGGGCATTGATATTTGATAATCAGTAAACAAATTATAACATTTGAAAAAGAGATATCATGAGAATGAAGTCAGTAGACCAAGATCTTGCACCAGGGATAGAGTCAGCATATAACCAAGGCTTTGCAGCATGATTATCTGAATTCTTACTTTATAGCTGTATACTTAATTTATACTATTTCCATGGTTAAATATGAAATGCAGTATACTTTTAAGGAACTTAGTATCCAATGGGGGAAATCTTTAAAAGACACCATTCTCTACCACCTGGTAAGTACAACAATAAGAATTAAAGCAATGCCACAGTGCCATTCCTTTCTGTAGAGAGTCTTGATAAAAGATATTAAAGTAAATTGTTAAATATTGAATAAGGTGAATTAACACCCAAATCATATTAACTTACTAATAGAGTTTTTCATGCAAACAATACTTTCTAGATTGTTTAAAAAGAATGTGACTTTTAATAGATCATTAAATGTCATCTAATCATGGAACTTGCTAACCAAAGAATTCTAGTCTGTTGGCAAAAACAAACAAACAAACACACACACACACACACACACACACACACACACAAAATACCCTTATACTATACCCTAGTGCCAGGTTCCACATAGTGTCCTGCAGCAGCCCTCTTCCAAAGGACTTGGTTTTTCTTATACCACTGCACCCATTTGCTGCAGCCAAACCATGCTGCTATAGTACAAAGACTGCCTGCCTCAAAAGCTTCCCTCAGGTTACAATGAAATCAGCACTTTCAAGTCTGCTCTTCCTACTCTTCCCAGCTGATAACCTTCTGAACTAATTCCTTGTTTGTTTGATTTTTTTTCTAGACTTACACAAGAGGCAAGGGAATTAGGGAAATTCTATGTTCACCCATTTGATTTTTCAACCAAGAAAAGGTTTAGTAAGTAGAGAGAGGTTGTAATAAATATTCAGGATTCTCCCATATACAGTGTGAACTTTTCATGAGAAATAAAGAGGAGGGGATAACAGGATGAAAAAACAGCCAAGTCCCTGACACATAGAATGGCATGGAATATGGAAGAAACATTACCCTTGTTTCAGGATAGTAGGCCCAAGAGAATAGCCATCACCTACAGAGGGAAAGGCAGAGAAAGAGTGTGATGTCTACTCTACATGACAAAACCAAAGTGTTTTGTTCCAGGGATAATGAGAACTTCTGAAAAATAGATCACATGGGAAGGACGTTCTGAATTCTATATTCCTGAGTACATATGCTGATGGTGAACTGAAAATATCTTTGAACAGAAGAAGTCATAAATATATGCAAAGAGTCTTGAAAGGGCTAAAGTTGGATTTCTGGAAATGAATGTATTTGTGTGAGATAAAATTTGTGTATCATGTCCAGTTAGGAAACAGCAGACCGTGCTATACTATCATCTTCCTTTCAAAATAGAAAATGTGGAGATATTACAAGCAGTGTGTGTGTGTGTGTGTGTGTGTGTGTGTGTGTGTGTGTGTGTGCAAAGTGTAAGTATATATACATAAACCAGAAAGCTAAAAGTTGAGATGAATTTAAATTTTAATGAGGAAAGATTCTGAGATGAGCAGATGTCTGTGGGCTATATTCTTCCCTAATAGCATCATCAATGCTGGGTTCAAGTCAAAGATCAATTAAGTCTGCAGTCCCTGCTGTGACTTCTACTCATTTTTACCACCTGGTTTTCACACTTTTTTTAATTCCTTCCCCTGAGGATGGGATGAATTATGCCATGAAATTTACCAAATCAGACTGACATAGTACGTCTTGATTTCAGAGTTTTCCAAAGGCTGTTTCTGTCTGATGCTGTCTTGCTTATCACTCAGGAAAGAAGTTGCTTTTTTCCTGAGTCATTGCTGTAGACAATGATTTGTTGAGGGGGTCATATCCTATGGAGCATCATGAGGGTTAGTTTGGAAGTGGGTCTGGGGCCAGTCAAATCTTCCATTGATGCCACAATCATTAGAGTGTTAAGATTTTAATGCAAAAATCACAAAAGACCTTGAGCCAGAGAAATCAAAGTAAAAAATTCCCAATTTTTTGACTCATTGATGTATGATATAGTTTTGCTTTCTTAAGCTGTTAAATTGTATAATAATTTGTTATGGTACAACAGATAACTTCTGCAACAGTCCTTTTGTCAAGGGCACAATGACCCTGAAGATGTAAGCAATTCATGAGTTTCTGAAGAAGTGAGGCTAGTATTATGGAATTTAAACAAAAGTTATATCTGAGATCTTGAGATTCTCATCACCAGCAACTGATAGAATTTTAGAAAATCATAATGGTATGCAGTATATACTCGAGAGGTACTATCAAAGAGACAGAGAATATCATTTTTCATAAGTCAAGTCTTAAGGATCTGAGACATTTCGATAACATGCTCTTTTAGGACTGTCGTTCAGTTAAATATTGCTAGCAAAAATGATTTTAAAATCTTCAAATATTTAGAGGCTAGAAAACACACTTATAAATAAGCTGTTGGGTTTATATAAATATCAAAAGAAATTTATGAATACATTGAGCTACATAAAGATGACATAGCAAGATTAATTATATCTCTTCCAATTTAAAGACCAATCTTTTTCAGATGATGTGTAATGGGAATATTAGAATTATGATGATTAAGAAATGAGTCAAAATGAGCATATGTATTTTTAAAACTAAGATGAATAGGAAAATTCTTTTACTAAATTTAAAATTGTAATGAAAATTATTTCTTCATTGGACTAGCCAATTCGAAAGCACACATGTGGGATACAGGGTTAGGAATTGTTAACAGGAAAAGTGGAAAACAACACTTTTAATAATAACTTTAAATAATATAAAATATTTTGGGAGTTATCCTAACCTAGCAAATAAAAGACTTGTACGGTAAAAGTGCCAAGTCTTTGAAGAAAGAAATTGAAGAAGATATCAGAAGATGGAAAGATCTCACATGCTCATAGATTGGGAGAATTAAGATAGTAATAATGGCCGTTCTAGCAAAAGCAATATACAGATTGATCGCAATCCCCATCAAAATTCGAACACAATTCTTTACAGATCTTGAAAGCACATCCTCAACTTCATATGGAAACACACACACACACAAAGGATAGTTAAAACAAGCCTGAAGAGTAAAATAAACTTCCGCAGGCAGCACCATGCCCGCAGCTGTCACCATCCCTGGTTTCAAGCTCTACTACAGAGCTGTAGTGAGAAAAACTGCTGATATTGTCGCTCTTTGGAAGTGGGGTGAGGAGTGTAAGAAAGGGAAACTGCCATCCGGATGTATTGAAAACACAAATAAATGAATAAATAAATAAGTGATAAGCAAAAAAACCCACATGATATTGGCATAAAAACAGACACACTGATCAATGGAATTGAATCAAAGACCCAGATATAATTCCACACACCTGTGGATACCTGAATTTTAAAACAGAAGATAGAAATACACAATGGAAAATGAAGGTATCATCAACAAATCGTGCTGGCCAGACCAGATGTCTGCACGTAGAAGAATGCAAATAGACCCATATTTATCACCCTGCAGAAATGTCATGTCCAAGTGAATCAATGACCTCAACATAAAATTAGATACACTGAGTATCAGAGAATAGAAAGTGGGGAATATCCTTGAAAACATCAGCACAGGAGACAACTTCCCAAACAGAACACTGTTAGCAAAGACTAAGCTCAACAATTAATAAATGGGACCTCATGAAATTGAAAGGTTTTGTAAGACAAAGGACATCGTTATTAGGGCAAAATGGCAGCCTACAGAATAGGAAAAGAAACAGGAAAGTGAACAGAAAAGTTGTTGCTAGGGGAAGTTCTCAAACTCAGTATACATTAGAGAAATGGAAATTAAAATGACATTTGGGTGCCATTTAGTCATGTGGTTGCTGAGTTTTCAAGGTCTGACAAAGAGAAAGATGTGGTTCAAAGAAATTATAACTCTTTGAAGCTTTGTAGATTGATGGAAATACTGCAAAGAATTTATTGATATTGCCTAGTAAAGTTGAAGGAGCTTTATATCTTATAAATCAGTAGTAGGCTATAAACCCGAAGAGATAGATGCCACTGTGCAGAAGACAGAAGTCTTCATTATAAATGCTGTGATGTGTATAATGTCAAAACTGGAAGCAACTCAAGTGCCTACCAAGCATGCCAGTGTCTCAAAGGGTGAACAATTGTATGTTCCTTAACATACATGCAGTAGATGCTGTGAATAGCCAGCAATCAAATTCATCAACCTCCACAAGCCCATAAAAACAGAAAACTAAGTTAAAACAACAGCCACAAAAATAAACTACATGTATCAGTACAAATGAATCAACCCTTAGGAGAAGAACGTATCTTCGATGATCAAATTTATATATAAATTTTTGTTTGGATTTTATTTACTTTTAGTTCACATATGAGATATGCTTCTTAGATTGAAAATTATTTGGAGAATTTCAATTGTAATGTCTTTTAATGAGATTATTGTTGTTTACCCATCATAAACTAACTCTGTCAGATGTTTCAAGTTAGAACAAAAATTGTCAAGTAACTGGTATGACCACCGACTGCCATTAATTAAAGTCAGGACTAAGATTTCAAAGAGCAATCCTGAACCCAGGATTTTCCTGAGCACACAAATGACTTGGTAGAGTGGGAATAGAAAAGATAACACTGTTGACTGAAGCTCTTTAGATTTCTTTACGATTTTCAATGCATTCGTTTCACTTAAATTATGGTTGTTTACCAACTATCATAGTTATTCTCAGATAATCAACAGTAATAATTACAGATCCATGCTGGAGAGATGTTTGTCCTTTTACGCTGATGCTATGCTATTAGAAACAGATAGCAAATAGACACTTGACTGTTAAAATGCATTCGCTGATTTTTATTAAAGATTCTCACAATTTTTTTCCTTTGTTTTTCTTTTTTACACATTAGTTATAAATTATTTATTGAGTATTCTCAGCAGACAAGACATTTTCTGGATAGTTGAAAGTCATTCAGGATACAAAACAGACATCTCCTGCTACCATGGAAATGAATATTCAACTTACTGCCTAATATTTACATTATAAATGTCAGGTAAAATACAGAATAAATTTTGTGTAAAGTGCCAGGCATTGTTTTATTATTCTCTCATCTATTCTACCCTGACGCTCCTCTCCCTCCACTCCTCCCAGTCCCCAACCTTCCCTCTACCCCAGATCACTCCTCCTCAATTTTCCTTCAGAAAAGAGCAGACCTTGTAGGGATATCAACCAAACACGGTAGGACAAGTTATAATAAAACTAGGCACATACCTTCTTTTCAAAGCTGGATGAGGTAACGCAGTAGGACAAGGGTCCTAAGAGCAGGCAGAAGTTAGGAGACAACCTCCTCTGCTAGGATTCTCACAGGAGCAGCAAGCTACATAGCCGTAACATATATACAGACCCTACCCCAGACCTAGCAGGCTGCTTAATGTTGCTGAAGTTCCTGGGAGGCCAGGTTGGTTGACTCTATGGGCCATGTTCTTATCGTGTCCTCCACTCCTCTGGGTCCTACCGTCCTTCCTCCTACCGTCCTTCCTCCTACCGTCCTTCCTCCTACCGTCCTTCCTCCTAACGTTCCGTGGGGCTCCCCGAACTCCACCTCATGTTTGCCTGTGAGTCTCTGCAACTGTTCCCATCAGTTGCTGCATGAAGCCTCTCTGATGAAGACTGAGCTGGGATCCAGTTCATAAATAAAGCAGAATATCATAAGAAATCATTTCATTGACTTTTTTGGGTGGGGGCAGTCATGTTTTGTTCTGTCCTGGGTCGCTGGGATATCCAGACTCTGGGCCCTGGGCATCCAGACAGTGTCAGATGGGGATCCCTACAAACTCCCCCTTCCACATTAACAGGTCCATATATCCTCTCTTCGTTCTGGTTTTCTTTATATGATCGTTTGTTTTACCACAGACGTTACAGTATTCTGACACTTCGAGTCTTTCCACCCCTTCTTCCTCAGTGTCCTCTGATCCCTAGATGCAGAAACGGTGAAATGGTTTATTAATTAGGCCTAGGCTCCCCACGATCTGATCTTTGTATTGTGTCCAGTTGTGTGTGTGTTTTTGTTTGTTTGTTCACTTTTTTTTTTGATGATCTCCATTTGCTGTAAAGAGAGACTTCTTTGATGAGAGGTGGTAGCCACACCCCTCTCTGTGGTATAAGAATATAATTTAGAGTGTGGTAAGGAATTATGCTGGTTGAGCAAATGGCAGTAGTTGATTCTTTTCTTTATGTTAATTTAATTTTTACAAATTTATAAATTGTGTTTCCCCTCCCTCAACTCCACTCAGTTGTTCCCTGCCTCCCCACCCATACAACTCCATGCTCTCCCCATCAAAACAAAACAAACAAACAAACAATAAAACAAAAGTTAAACCAAACAACGAAAACAAAAACAAGCAAATAAATAAAAAACAGGAAGACAGAAAATGCTAAGACAAAACAAGTTGAAACAACAAACCCACATATAGAAAACAAAAATCATGGAGGTCATTTTGTGTTGGCCAGATACTCCCAGGTATGGAGCTTGCCCAGGAGATGTTTGATAGACCCACTGACACTCCATTGGAGAAAACAGTTCATCCCTTTTCCAGCAGGTATCAATTGTCAATAGCTTCTTGGTTAGGGGTTGGACTCCATGTCTCCTTTCTCTCTCAGTGCTGGGACCTTGTCTGGCTTGAGCTGCCAGTCTCTGTGAGTTGATTCTTTTCTAATGTCCATGACTTCACTAGCCCAAGGAAGATGTCGAGGTTTTCAGTAGCGGATTTATTTTTCCTGTTATTGAGGGAAGCTTAAGTCCATTTAGACCACTCTTGGTTCATCAAGACCTGAGTGCTGCTTACTGGACTTTTCTGCATTTCTTGCTATACTGGTCATTGCTGTGGTACAGAGGTGTTGTATCTGAGTGTGATATCTGAGAGGGATCTCTTGCTATGCTGGTCATTGCTGTGGTACAAAGGTGTTGTATCTGAGGGTGACATCTTGCTATGGTGGTCATTGCTGTGGTACGGAGGTGTTGTATCTGAGAGGGATTTATTTAATTGCCCCCCTTTCATGGTAACAAAGTTGTTTAATAAAACCTCAAGTAGTCAGGTTATTTCATATTTACCTAAAATTATATACAATATATGTATATAAAGATATGTGTTAGTATATATGTATGTGTATATATGAGTCTGTGTGTGTGTGTGTGTAAGTGTGTGTGTGTGTGTGTGTGTGTGTGTGTGCATGCATGGATGGATGTGTGTACATTAATGGAAATTAGACCACTCAAGGTGACAATGCTCTCTACAAAATTTATAGACTAAGAAAAACTCCAGGATCAGGCAAAAGAAACCTCCTTTTGAATTGTTTTTTGGGACGGTCCAAGTAATTTCCAGAAAACTATAAAAATTATTGATGTATCCCTGGTTGCCTCTTTGGGGATGAGTATGATACACTATTGTTGGAGACATAACACAAGTCTATGATAATTCAAGCTGCATTTGACCCAAAAAATTTTGGTGAGGTTTATCCTCCATGATAAAATTTTCATGTATGTATAAAATATACATATGTGTGTGTTTGTTTGGGGGCATACTTGTGTTTGTGGGTATATGTGTTTTTGAACATATTTTATGCCTTAATGTAGGTGATCTAACTTTATTTTGCCATTCTTTGTTAATTTCAGGCATATTTATCTTTCCATTTGTTTGTTTTTCAGCATGAACTATTATTTCATGTAATAATTTCCTTGTAAGGGACTATCTTTTAATTTATTCAGTTTTATCTCTGGTAAAGAGTTCAGTTACAGTATTTTGATGCCACTTTATGACTTTAAATTCTTAACTATAATCACTCAGTCTTCCAAGACATTTTGTTCACAGATTTCTTAAAGCTTTTGAATATTTTAAATATGCTTTCCTCTTCCTTACTTGTATTAATCTAGAGTCAAATATTTTATCAATGTTCTGATCCTTGGCTTTATTTTATTTATTTATTTCTTGCGGCACCTGACCCAAGTATAATCGTGTGCCTTATTCTCTGTTCAGGAATGTCCTTGTCTTGAAACTTTGTCCTCATTTAATAACATCACTGCATTCTGCTCTGCTCCAGCCTCATCTTTACTATGAGTCTTCAGAACCCAAAGATTTCCCTTCCCTCTTCTTTATTAAGCCCAGTTTCACGCACTTCTGTTTTATGTAACCAGACTCTTACAAGAGCTTCCAGTTACCTCTAGAATAAAGTACAGACTTCATCTCCGCAAATTTATGATGTGAACACAAATTACTTTCTCAAGATATATCACCCTATTTCCCTTGAAATGTTTTATGTCCAGGTAGAGAAAAAAATATCCAATACTATGTCGTCCTTAAAGTTTCCAAACTGGAGATTTGTCTATGCCCTTCCTGAACTCAGCACTATCTCTCTCTTTCCCTTTCTTCCTGCTCAATTTTCCCCTTTCCTTCAAAATAAATTTGAGTAATAGCTCCTTCCTAAATTGCAACAGATGAAAGAACATGAGCTATGAAGTAGTACCGAACACCTATGCAGTTCATCTGCCCTTTATCAGGCAGTTACAACGCACGCTAATAAAATGGGGTAAATGTGTGAGTGTGTTGATGTGTTGTATGTAACGTTCATGCGTCCACATATCCGAGTGAACACATGCCGAAGCTGATATTGCGTGTCTTTCTCAATCAATGTGGACCTTCGTTTTTTCCTGATGGGATCTCCACTTGACTAGGATCATTGACTTGACTAGGCTGGCTAGCCAATGAGCTCTAGGAATCCTCCAGTCTCTACCTCCCCAGCCCTCTCATTAGAGACTTGTGTCACCATGCCCAGTTTTTGTTTGTTTGTTTTCTTCTCTTTTATTTGAATTTTGAGGACCCAAAATTAGGTACTCACATTTCCATGATGGGCGTAACAATTGAGTCATTTCCTCAACCCCACTGCCTGCCACTTAAGTAAAATGTTTCTATGTTACAAAACAAGCTTGTACTTAGTACTGATTTGCAATATCATAGAAGCGTGATCTACGTGTGCCTTCTAATATGTGTGTGTGTGCATGGTTTGGAAAGTTTTGTGTGAAATTCTTACAACTTTACACACACGTGCACAGTTTGTAAATATTTTAGAATCTAATTTTTTAAATTTTGTTCTCCTGTTTTCTTTCCGACTACTTTCCTGAGCTATTTTTCTGTTTATACTATGGCTATACATAAGTATGTTACTGAAAGCACCCACTAAAGATTTAAGTGGCACTTATATATTCTAAATCTGCTTGAATTCAAATTAATATAAGATGTAAAAATAATATTGTGCTAGCAGATAATTATCTTAAGAAAAAAATTGTATTGACCAGAATAATGGCAGCATAGCAGTTGGAACAGCGCTGTATGTTTGAAAATGATTTTAATATAAATTAGCTAGAATTATATTCAATCAGTAGGAATAAGTTACTATCTCTTACAAAGGTCATCTAAACCTTTAAAAATAATTATTATGTCTGAGAGATAAAGTTGCATTTTAAGTTTTAATTACTATGCCTAAGAGATTCATGAAACAAAAACTCTCTGATCTGCAAGCCCCTTGCCTTGCCCAAGGACAGACAATTAATGCTGGAGGCTAATGTTGGTGGGAGATAGCAAGCCACGTGTTTTTCATTCCCCTTTCATTCCCATTTCATTCTATTTGACCATCTGCACCATGACTTGATCACATATGGGCAGGAGGTTCACAGGATGGTGGTATGTCAGGATGTATGCTTGCCCCTGATTGGGTGCAGACCGGGTACGTGATGTATGCTTGCCGCTGTGTGTACCTGATGGGAAATGCAATGAATTATGGGTTTTCATTCTTAAGCAGCTACAAACTGTGATTCTGGGCCATTTCTCAGGAACCTGGGTATGGACCTGTCCAGAGCTCACATTGCCAGTATTTAGTGAAAGTTTGCTTCAAATTTAGCCTTAAATTGTGGTAGTGGTTGTATCTATATCAGTGGGATCAACACATGCACAATAATTCAAGAGCGTATTAGCACAAATTTACAAAGCCATGTGCTGAAAAGCTTATGACAGGCTTCTTCACAGAGCCCTGATGACCCGGAGAGAACCCAGACAGGTGTGACTGGAGGGGAATCTCCTCAGCCGCGTACTTTGACTTCATACTATAGTTCCCCTTTCTGTTTGCAGACTGGAAATCTAAGAACTGCCCAAACACCATGTGTTAGTATTTAGGCACCTATATGTATCCTGTCAGGACCCTAGCGGCCGGCCAGTACAGATGCCTAAATACTAACACTGTGTCTTCTTCCAAATCATGGACATGGTTTTACTCCCAGAGAATAAATTACAGAAGAATAGTCATCCACAAAACTTACAATATTACTGTTGGGAAAATGCTTTTTTCAGTCTTCAGAAAATTCAGGTTGTGTCCAAATCATTCTCCAGCCTGCTTCAGAGATAACCAGGGAAGGGGAGAAGGTAGATGGGAGCTTAGGGCCAAAGAAACAAAATGATCTCTGAAAATGACAATATAGAAGCTTGTTACACCATTAGTTGCATATATGTATATACGTGTATTTAGCATATGTATTGACTAAATTTATATATACTTAAAATGAAAATTTCAGATCTATTTTTGAGGCTTCTAGTTTATTTTGTTTTCTTTCAATTAAAATATAATTATGTAATTTTCCCTTTCCTTTTCCTCCCTCCAACCCTTACTACATACACCATTGTTCCCACTTGAATTCATAGCCTCTTTTTTGTTATTATTTATACACACACACACACACACACACACACACACACACTTTCTTTGCACTCTTTGGAAAGGTCTTATGATAATTTAATTTTTATAAAATAACACATATATGGTTTAGCTGTAATTTTAGGTAAATACAAAATAATTCAGTTCCTAAAGGGATTTTAAAGCAATGTTATCTATCCTTCCTTCCTTCCTTCCTTCCTTCCTTATTTCCATTCTTCCTACTTACATTGTAGATAACATGTTCTGTCCCAGAGAATGATAATATTGATCCAGTAGTTATTGAATGGAATACTACAAATGCAAATATCTAGAAGGCTCATATTACAAAATAAAATTTATTTATGAAGCTCCTTCAGGGTACCTAAAGTAAACAATCTCCATCCCATTCTGCTTTTAGTGATTTCCATTTTTTTGTGTAAAAAGTCCTTAAAAATTGACATTAACTATCGTATTTTTAGTAATATTCTCAAATAAAATCTAAATGCATCTGTCATGAATATACAGAGAAAAATACTACAAAGTGTCTTTTCCTTACAAAGGTAGCAATATTTTAACCTTTGTATATTTGGCAGTGCATTTTGTCTCATTGAAGCATTCTGAATTCCTTATGCTTTCAAATCTGTACTCATTTGAGAAGACTAAGAATCAATGCCACCTCCTGCAAGATGATCTATATGATTATTGTTCATAGCTCATTCCACAGTTCTTCTGTATGTACAGCTCATAATAAATTACATTCTTATGTCATTTTTTTTGCTTCACAGCTCCTGAAAAAAGGAAGTAAATTACTGAAGTTTTATCAACAAAAAACAATGATAGTCATATTATGCTTGTACTTATGAATGTGTTTGAAAAGGAAAATAAGAATGGAGCAAAGATTATACTTAAAATTTATGAATTTATATAGTCAATAATATATTTCACAAGATATGTAATGAAATTTTAAGAACCAAAATTAATACAAACACATGCATCAACTATTGAGAACACAAGGAAAGTCTCAAGATTATCACATTAAATTCCCAATGTGTTACCGTTTTAAGGGAATTCATACTATTTTGATACATTTGATGATACCTTTAGAATCAGAGATTGCCAAAATAGGAAGATCCTTTGACCAACCAAAGAAGAACTAAATGTACAATAGAATTGATTTAAATCACCATGTAGCAGAAGCTATTAGGGTCTAGGAAGATGGCACAGAAGACTTGGTGTATTTCTGGGAACTCCTACCAGATGTCTTACAGTGACTACTCCAGCTTCTGGGATCTGATTCCCTCCTCTAGCTTCTGCATTCACCTGCACATATGTACTTCCCACTCATATACATATACTTAAAAATAAAATAAGTGTAGACTAATGGTGCACAGCTTTAATCCTAGCACTCCAGAAGCAGGCAGGTATGCTCTGTGAGTTGGAAGTCAGGTTGACCTACATAGTGAGTTCAAGGACAAATAGGCAGTGAGACCCTGTCTTAAAATTTGTTGCTATTTTAAGGAGAAGAGGGCAAAATAATGTTTAATTTCATTTTCATGTTCTGTAATACCTTATGCAGAGATAGTATGGCATAATGTCTAGAGCAAGCTAACTAGTGTTATTTGATGCCTTCAGGATCTCATTACATTCCTTGAAATGTAAGTTTAATTTGTTTCATCAATTGATATTGAGATATTTATCTTTGTGATCGTGGACTATTAGCTTTCCTACTTAGCCCTCCATAGAACACATTTCACCGTTAGAAATCTAGAGTAGGTTAGGCTCTACAGCAGGAACCATTTGCTGCCTTATTCTTTGCATAGAATTTCAAGTGTGTGCATGTGTGCGTGTGTGCATGTGGATGTACATTTAAATCCCTGTTTGTTGGTACTGTAAAGTATAGTTCTTACTATAAGTGAATACAATAAAGGAATGGAGGGCAGAGACCAGCATGAGGCTGGTACCCAGGGTGAGTTAGATGAGAAGAGGTGGGAGGGCTGGGAGGAAAAGCAGGGAATGTGAGGGTGTGTGCAAGCCTGTGAATTGGACATAAGAGGGATACGGACAGACACAGATAGACCGCACAGGTACCTGGCATCCTAAAAGGAAAATAGATGAGGGAAGACTTACAACAAAGAAAAAGGAACTATTTTGAATTCTGAGGCCCTGACTCTTACTCTGGGATTTTATTTATATCCTGATCTGGTATAAAAACTTCTAGTGACCTACATTACAGTCCAAGTTGGCCTAGAATTCCTGTTCTCTCCAGAGGGATCCTACTCTGCTCCAATTCATTGCTGGTTCAGGTTACAGAATTTTGCTGGAGAAATCATAAAATTTGTTCCATGAGAATCAAAAGAGATAGAGTGGATAATCTATTGTCTAAATTTTGGGATGATGTCTACAGTTTGAAAACACATCAGGTATTTTGTTTTTGAGCTCACCATCTAGACCCATTGCTGTTTACATACTTGCAACTTACATTATTTAAACAAATTGTCCTGCTCTCATTCTCAAAATCCTTATGTCCATCACGCCTTCTCCCTTTTTTTATCTTTTGAGTTTTTTCTCTTGTCACATCCTGTAAGAACTGACATAGAAAGGCATGTGAATAATGACTTTAACTGGGACTTGAATCAGATACATACTTTTCTGACTTGTAGAACAAAATACATTCAACCATTTAAGGCAACATATAAGGTTATTAAATAGAAGTAAATATTATTCTTTTGGAACCTCTGCATGGCTATTTCTTCTTTTGGATATAGAAAATGTGATGGGAATTGGGGATGCTAGAGTGTTTACCACGGGAACAAGCATCTCTCACTGTGAGCTTTGAAACCATCATGACTGGAATAGAAAATACTCAGTAATTACAAGTTCATGCATGCTTCAACTGAGGCTGTGGCTCTAGGTTAGGGAAGGGTAGGGTCTTTTAAACATAAGACAAATCTCCAAGAGAAAATCTGGATGAATTCAACAATGTCCATAGGTAACAAGGTCTACACAAAACATGACACCAAAACTCTGGTCTGTGAGTTTATATCCACTCTGTATCTTTAAATTTTCATGTGATGTCATGATGAGATTTTTTTTAATGAACAAAAAAATAAAAGTTGTCCTTCTTTTTTCACATTGCTGCATTGCTAGGCATGCATTTCTTCTGTCTCGCATTTTCAGGCACAGGGGTTTTGTTCTAACTACAAACTGACATAGTGGGCTTATCACTTGTTTTGAGTGATATTTCTGACTGTGGTAAGCCTAAGAGGCATTTCACAGCATATGGGTGGATTTAACTTCCCTGTGTTTAAAGGCTAAAGAGAAGGAAGGAGCAGTCTGCAAATTTACTCTTACTAGAGGATGCTTTTTTAAAAATACTTTTTCTTGAAGAGGTAGAGAGGAAACAGCTGAATCCACTTTGAGGCTTCTTAATGGAAGTCTCCCATCAAACTTGCAATCTTTTGCTCTGTGCATAGGAATTTTATCTTAGTCACCCCTCCCCTGACCTATCCTTGAGGATGGAGATGGAATGAGATTCTACCATTGCACTGAAACCATTGCCTCAAAGTCAATCACCAGCAACAATGAAGCAGGTGCTGTGTTTAACCTACTCATTCAAAAAGATAAGCGGTTTCCTCAGATAAATGCCCCTAAGTAAGAAAGCTTGGGACTCAGCACACTGTAGAAGGTGACTCCCTCACAGGGGGATCTCCTGAGAAAACAAGCCAAGGAGTTAGCTTCCCTGGCCTTCTTCATCCCGGTTGCTAACTGATGTGCTTGGTTCATGTTGAGCATAGGAACTGAAAAAAGAAGTGAGGAGTACTGCAGTATCACAGACAGTGATGTGTTCTGTGTCAAGAAATACCTTCCCAATCTTTGGGCTGAGAATGAGGACAGCGCAGGAACTCACTGCCAAGCAGCCAGTAGATGTTGCAGTCCAATATACCCAGAGAGAAAGGGAGTTTGACTCACCTCCTTCTGTCTAGACAGCTTTTGGAACATGGTCTCTCAAACTGCATTGGGCACAGGAAGCACTAGGAATCTTTATATCTGTCTGTTTGTTTGCCTGTCTATCTATCTACTTATCTTTATGACTACATATAAATTTAACAAAATGAAAACTTAATTATGACATTGCCCTGGGTGTATGTGTGTATGATGTGCTGTGGTCATGCTACTTCCTCTATTATTCTTCTTGCTTGGTCCACCATTTTCCATCCCTTTTCACTTCAGAAATAGCCTCTCTTTCATGTTCCATACATGAGAGTAAATCTTGTTACAAGGAAGGATTCAAGTGTTTAGGGTACCTTGACAGGCTTTTCCAAAATGTTTCCATTATTGGTTAGCAAAGCACCATGCATGTGACAAGGTTCCCAGCAGAGTCAAGTTATTTTCTATTTATTTCTCCAGTAAATTGTCTTCTTCTATTAAATGACAGAAGATAAATGTATGATATTTTCCTAAAACATGACAGTAAGCTAATTGAAACGATAGTGGGCAAGTTGCCAACCAGTTGGCAGCTCATCAGCTCCTGCAAGTAACTGTATGTCTATTTATGTCAAGTACAGTATCAATATCATATCAATAATTTGTTGTCTAATCTGAACCTTTTAAGAACAGAATGTGTGTTCAATAATTAGGCAATCAGACAGAAATCCTGGAGCTACATCCCACTCTGCTGAGTGACACCATGCATTAGAATTCAGGGTCATTTTACCACTTGTACCTATGGAAAGGCGGAAAGAGAGAACCAACTCCACAGAGTTGTCCTTTGAGCTTATATGCATGCCATGGTACACATGTCCACATAATACAACATACAAATAATAAAAATAATAATACATTCATTCATTATGATATTGTTCTTTATAATAATTATATACCTTAAAATATTGCTAATTTTTTCTTCATATTCAAAAGACTTATACTTATAAGCAATTTAAAATAAACTCCTTGCACAATAGCAACTTTTAAATACATATTTACAATCTAGCATAGTCAAAGCTTTGATGCTATTTTGGGCATGAAATTATACCAATTTTTTTCCTAAGATACTTGATATAATGGTAATTCCCTTTAACTTTGGGATTGAAAAAATGATGGCTGTTATCCCCATGGCTTGGTAGGTGGAGCTCAGCAGCAGTTCTGAGAATACCTAAGGCAGGCACTATATTAGTCACCTTTCTCACTGCTGCAAGAAAGACTTTAAGAAAAGGGAGGAAGCAACGTCAGGAAGAACAGTTTGTTTTAACTTCCAGGTTTATGGGTATACGCCATTAGAATGAACATCCAGGAGCAGAAGCAGGAAGCAGCTGTTCATTGTGTCTGTAGGCAGGAATCAAGGAGAGGAATGTCATTGCTCAACTCACTTCTTTTCCTTTCTCTTCACTCCAGGGCCCCAGCATCTGTCTGAGGCAATGACATTGAGTCCAAGGGTGCAACGCATAGAAATCAGGGCTTATAAGTGATGTGGGCTGCCATATTGACAAGAGAGAGGCTTGTGACGGTTAATATTGTCAACCTGACAATGTAGAAATCACTCAGGCTGCAAATCTTCGGCATTTCCGTGAGGCCGTTCCTAGATTACAATAACTGAGGTAGGAAGATGCACCCATCAATTTTAAAAGCTTCACCTCACAGATAAACTTTATATGCTCAAAATTTGTCCTATGCTCCTTGGATTTTACTGCAAGATAGGGGTTCTTAAAAAGTCAATAAGAATTTTGATTAAAAACCACGATTTCATCAAGTGATTTTCTTGTAAATCCCTTGAGTGAGTTTTATGCATGTGAACTTGAACTGCATCAACTTTAATAACACAGTATATTATACAACTTCAAAATCCTTTAAGTCATAAGAGAAGTAGGAGATGAAGCTACCTGCAGGTGGCTATAAGTAGGTACATGATAGTATTGCTGTTTTCTAGCATAATTAACTACTGAAATCTGGCATTCCAGAATTTGTCACATATGGACAACCCTTTATTATCAGTTTAAACGATTCTATATGCTCTTGCTACCTCAATTATTTGTCTGTGGTGTTTAGAACTTTATATCATTTTCTGAAATTCATATTAAGGATTCATAGGCTGCACCTATTCCAGTGCAAAAGTTCTTCTAATATTTATGTTGTTTCCATTATATAAAAGTAATTAAACGATTTGTTATGCTCACAAATCCCTCACTATTTCTACAAAAATTATATGAACAAAACGGCAAAATAAAAAGCAATAAAACACCACCCCAAAATGCAATATCTTGGTAAGACATAAAGACTTTGAACATCACAACAAAACCACTATATACTGACCTATGTAAATCTTAAAAAAGCAAACTATTCAATAGTAACATAAAATACCTATATAGTAACAGGAATTCTAAGTTAGTATTAATTAAATCAACAGTCAAACATCTGTCCCTACTTGGAATTGACCTACCTCAAGATCCAAAAGATGCTTCATCAGACCACAAAGACAGTTGCTCAACCATGTTCATTGCTGCTCTATTCATAACTGCCAGATTAGAAACAACCTAGCTGCCCCTCAACAGAAGAATAGATAAAGAAAAATGGAATATCACTTAGTTGTTAAAAAAAAATAACATCATGAAATTTGTAGGCAAGTGAATAGAACTAGAAAAAAAATCATCCTGAGTCAGGTAACCCAGATCCAGGAAGACAAATATGGTATGTATTTGCTTATAAAGAGATAATAACCATTAAATAAATGATAACCAAGATGCAATACAAAGACCCAGAGAGGTTAGGTATAGAAGAAGGGACTAAGAGGGCACATAAATATTCTTGGGAGGGGGAAATAGAACAGATTTTATGGGTGCAGAGAGGGATGGGAATAGGAGGATCAGGTAGGGAGAGCGGCGGAAGGTGGGGTTGAGGGAGGAAATTCAGGAAAACCAGTTATAGTTGAGGGGCACTTAAAATGAAACATAACACAGTGGGAACTTCCTAAAGTATATAAAAGCCATCCTAATGAAGTCTCCGAATAATGAGGGAGACAAAGTCTCAACTTGCATCCCTTGTCACCAAATGAGGCTTCCAGTGCTGGGATTGGGTTACATCCAATTGAGTTGTTGGCCAGAGGGGGCCTGTGGAAATCCTCAAACCACCTAGGCAATTAGTAAGAGAATGATTTGCTCTCCACTAACTGACAGCAAGACTCCATTGTTGAAAACAATACCCACTCAACTCACTGAACATGAAGAGGGCAAGCTGTTGCCTACAAAGTCTTTGCTATAGTAAGGTACTCTTCATGTTACCATAGAAAAATATAAATACCAATTCAATGTCAAAATCTTTAATCTACAGACCATCCTGCCTGCAAAGTATGTCGGGGAAATGGTGGGACAAATCTTGTAGAAGTAACTAACCAACGTTCTATTTGACTTAAGCGCCTACCTATGAGATGGAACCCCTACCCAACACTGTTTGGGTAACCAAGAATCAGAGATGAGATAGCCCAGAGTCCTAAGTTAAAACTAAATACTACTAGTCTAAAAGGGAAAAAAAGTATCAAGAAAATTTGAAAATGACTCATAATGATATTCTGCTACACTCAGAGATCTGTGACTTATTTAGCCATCTTTAGATAATTCTCCTAGAGCTATTGGGAACAAATACAGACTCGCAGCCAGACGCTGCACACACAGAGAGACCTTGGAACACACAGCTCTAAATGAGATGTCTCTATCAAATTAGAGCTCAGGAAACCCCACAGTAGAGGAGGCAGAAATTATGTAAGAATGAGAGGGAATAAGAACAAGGACCTCTTCACAAACTAAGAAAGCTCATATGAACTCACAGAGGCTGCTACAGGCATATCCAACACAAGTCTGCCCCGGGTCTGCAAATATATTATAGCTTTCAGTTTACTATTTTATAGAACTCCAAAGTGTTTGAATGGGTGGGTCTCTGAGTCTTGTGCCTTCTCTTGGCTCTTTTCCTTTTCTTGGTTTGTCTTGTCAAACTCCAACCTGATGGTTTTTGTTTTCTTTTACTGTATTTTATTTTGCTATGTTTTGTTGTTACCTTTTTAGAAGCCCGATTTTCCAATGAGAGACAGAAAGGGAGTGGATCTGGATGGGACAGAGGTAGGAGGAATTGGAAGAGTATAGTGAGGAAAATCTGTAATCAGAATACATTGTATGAGAAAAGTATCTATTTTTAAAAAATGAAAATTTTTCTTAAAGGATGCATTTTATCAAATATCTTCACCATTTTCTTCAGTGGAGTTAATTTAATATTAGCTCACCAAGCAAAATTGAATGTTGAATTATAATAATTTATTTGTCTAAACATATGCACATATTTTCTCTCTTAGATTTCTTCCTTTCATTTACATTCTAGAAATAAAACATTCCTTTGACAAGAACACATTTCTCAGAACATCATACCAATTATGGCATTAATTGACTTTCCTTTTTGTTGCTAACTGTGATCTTCTGGGGGAAGTGCTGTGATGCAGGACTCTACTGGGACATTATGCAATCTCTGTGCACTTAAATACAGTTCTGGGGAACTAACTGAGGCTGTAAGATTCTGTTTTCTCAGAATTCAACCCACAAAACTTAATCTTTAGTGATTCTGGCCTGGAACAAGTATTATTGTGCTAGGGATGAATTTTTTTAAGGTGCCATTCAAATTTATTTGCACAATTGTTGCAAAGTTGTCTCATGACTGTCTTAATTTTTTTTCAATGAGTGTTTTCTTTTCAACATTTCTCATTATTGTGTTTGTTTTTGTGGTGGTTAATTCTGTTTTTCAAAATGGCAGGAACTGGGGTCACCTGGAAAATAAAACTCTAGTCATGGTTGCGAGGGATTGTTATAGTGGACTAACCTCTGGGCATAGCTGTGAAAGGATGTCTGGATTATGTTAATTGACATGAGAAGACCTAATTCTTTGGGCAGCATGATTCTCTGGAAACACACAGAGGAAAGGAAGCTGAGTGCTAGCCTCCATTCGTTTCCACTTTCTTTTTTCTCTTTTATTTTTAAAACAATCTATTTTATATACCAATCCCAGTTCCCTCTCCCTCCTGTCCACTCACTCTCCCCACCTTCTTCCCATGCCACCCCCATCCACTCCTCAGAAAGTCTGAGACCTCCATGGGGAGTCAATAAAGTCTGTCATATCATTTGAGGAAGGACTAAGGCCCTTCCCCCTGTATCTAGGCTGAGCAAGGTATCCCTCCATGTAATCATATTGATGACTACCTTAATTGTCATTATAGAGATTCCATTCAGTAACTGATAGAAGCAGATGCAGAGATCCATAGCAAAGTATGGGGTCAATTTCCTGGTCATTTCTGCTTTATAATGGTGGTTCCGACATGACTAGCCAATTGCTTCAAGTTTTTGCAGCCATGCCTTCCACACCAAGCCCGATTATACCTTTAAACTATGAACAAATAACCCTTCCTTAAGACGAATTTCTTAGGTATTTCAGTATGCCACTGAGAAAATAACTAACACAGTATTTTCTCATTTACTATTAATCAAGTTTTACAATGATTTGAGTAATTGCTAAATTTTATCAAACCCAAAATGGATTTTAATATGTTGATTAGGGCTACCATTTCATAGGTAAACTTGACTTCTGTTTGGTTCTGTGATATTGCAGCTCTGTCCCATTTTCTGTCTTCTGTTGCTCTGCCGTGCTTCTTGTCCTTGTTCTCTGAGAAGGTGCAGGACAAGACAGAATGTGAGAGGTTGCTTAAGTGGATTCTGCATGCTTTCCTTTTCTCCCTTGCTTTCTTCCCTCTCTTGTTCCCTCCCTCCTTCCTTCCTTTCTTGCTTCCTTCCCTCCTTGGCTCCCTCCTTCCTTGCTTGCTTTGCTCACTCCTTCCTTCCTTCCTTTCTTCTTTCCTTCCTTCCTTCCTCATCATATCTGTTCTGAAGTTTCTACATTCTTCACATGCACTACTTGCTTTTCTTCTTCATCTGACTCATTTTAGAGAAAATATTAAGAGAAGTCAACTGCAGAAGCTGCCATTTTCTTAAGCCACCCCAAAGTCCAATGTATCTTTCCTTCTAATTGTAATGTGTCACAGCTGGAAGTATAGAAATATAATTGGAGATTGGTTGCAATCGGTGCTTGGAATTACTGTTTCCCTTTGATATGTAATACTAATATCAATTACAACAAAGTAACTTTCTGTAACTGATGTATCACCATGGAAAGAAATTAGCAGTGAATCTTTGAGATCAACTTACTGCAACAGGAATGTGTAACATGCTTAACCCTGGTGTCAGGCTGACTTAATTCTCCTCAACACAAATCAGTGCATTGTGCTGCCTTGGGGAAGTTCTTCACCTTATATCTAGCATCCCCATTCGTTACATATGATAAGAATAGGAATTACCCCATTTTAATAAGGATTAAGGGAGATAGTGCAAATGAAACAATTAAATGGTTCCTATCACAAAGCTTCCCACACTCATAGAGGTTAGCGCCTTTAAGCAAGGTTAGAAGGGTATGAAAATGTCCTTTCTTTGTCTCATTACGACTTTTTTCACTAAAAAGTATTCAGAAGTTTTAAATTCTGACACTGGAATCATTTTATTCCCAGAGTTCCTAGTCCTAGACCTTATTCTATTTACTCTAATTACCAGTATGTTAATTATTGCAGACTTTCGCTAATGTGCACCTCATAAACTTGAAAAGCATTATAATTTGTGGGAGTAAATGAGTATCATTTATTTAAACCAAGGACTTGTTAACGGTTATGTTAATAGCCAATGCCTCTGTGTTCCTTCAATAAAGTCAACTCCCTTAGAACATTCGGTTCTGAGAGTAAGAGAGGATTTTACAAATAACAAAAGGTATCCAACACACATCTCTTATAAGAATCTAGGTTGAAAGTGGAAATGATAAGAATACAAAGCTTCCCAAGAAATTTTGTTTAATCAGTCCCAGAAAGGGTGTTTAGTAGTAGCTTACAGGGAAAACGGTTTAAAGTTGTGTGTTTTTTCCAGAAAAGCACAAGCAAAAGTTAACCAGAAATAAAAGATCCATTTACAATAAGAGTTTTAAATAATAACTTGAGTTCACCATGTAGTATTCCCTGGATATAGAGTCTATCTTCTGGTTTGAGAATTGCCTTTATTTTTCTTGTTTCCAGTTATAAACAAATTGGGATCAAGTTAAGCCATTTGACACAACTTGTATGTTGCTATTTAAGAAATATATAATAGTTACACATAATATTTGAAGAATGATTCCATGTATTTGGGGACAAAGCAGGTAAAGAAATATTTAGCATCCACTAGAAGAAATAGGAGAAATACTCACAGCTTCCTGTGACTCAGAAGCACTATGGAGCCCAGGTTTCAACAGAAGCCTGAACAAATAGGGCTTCACGAGTACCTGAAGTGGGCTTGAACAGCCTGAGCAGCTCAAAACCTCCATGCAGTCAAAACCACTAATTACAAAGTGGGTCACAGCCCCCCAGCTGTCCCTAAGCATCACACACATCAATGTCCGTGGCAATCAGGGGCCAATGCTGCACATAAGTTTTCTAACACAAACACGTACTTAACTTTCAACTGAAGAATAAAGCACGCAAATTGCCTTACGACTTAAATTGTTAAATCACAACACAATCAGGGCAGCAGATTCGGACCTAACTTGGTAAGAACATCTTGAATTAGAGAATTTATATAATCACATTTTTATAGAATTGCCAATGCTCTTAGATTGATTTTGGTTGATTTTCTCATGCTTTACAATTCTTTGTCGTTCGTTTCCTTTCATATCGTCCACAGTCTAGGCAAGCCTGTTCCTATCACCAGTCTTCTGTCTGGAATTACTAAATGCTGGTCTTACACGCTGACAACAGGAAGACAGATGAGGAACGTGCATGCTCGGTTTCCAAGATACAGTGGGTGGGACGGACTTGTATAAGAACTTGAGCCTCCTCGGGGTCCTGAGCTAACTAATCCAAAATCGCAATCAGTTTCCGGAGACTCTGTCGATGCACGGCATAAGTGAATGTGTGACTACGTATTCCTGATTATCATACAGGTGATGTTGCCACTCATGCTTATTCATTTAACTGTAATATTAAAGTGAACCGTTGAGATCTCTAACAAAGAATGCTGATTTCCTCAGCACAGGTACTGAAGAGACAATCTGAGAAGAGACAGCTGGCATTCTCATTGTATTGACAGTGAGGCACATACAGCAGGCTCAAAATACTCAGCAGATAATGGTTGTAAAGGAAAAAGTCTCAGCATGGAATATTATCCCATGGCTCCTTTTTATGTGGCAAGATTGAATTTTAATCTCCTAAATTTTATTCAAGCCCCCTTTCACCATGAATATTTTCTGTCCTTTCAGAAGTAGTCTATATTTCAATGTAATATTTCATTAATATAGTGTTTAATTTATTACTAGTTGTTTGGAATAATGATTGAGATGTTATTTATTTTGTCTAATTTATCTCCATGTTTATAAAACTGTCAAAGTTTAGTGAATGTACCAAATGAAAATTAAGAAATAAAACAATAAGAAAGTTCACTATTCAATTATGAATTAATTTAACTTATGTATACTATCCACTGCAATTGCTTTGAGTCTTAACATCTAAATTTTATTATTTCAATGTGAACAGTGATATGTTTTTCTCTGTAAACTTGAGTGATTAAAATTTAAAATCAAGAATGAGTTCAATCCCTGCGTACAGTGAGGTTACAGTGAGATGCGTGTGTGACCCCAGCTCTGATGGGCAGAGACAAAGATATTGTTGGGGACAGTCAGCAAGCTAGCCTAGCTAAAATGATAGATTCAGGTTCAGTGCCAAGTCTGTCTCAGAACTTAATCTGCATGACAGTTGAGGCCTGCTTCAGGAGGGAAAGTCACTTTTCTTAGAAGGGTAGCCACTGACTGATAAGTGACCCATGCCCTAGCAGATAATCCTGCTCACATGTGCATATGGGCAGCATTGTGGGCTGATTGGATTCATTGATAAGGGGTGTGTGTGTGTGTGTGTGTGTGTGTGCTGTTAAAACCCTCTCGTGTAAACCAAAGGAAAGTGTCAATTAGGACGAAGGTCATCCTAGGCCTCAATAGGTTTTGTTTTAAATAATTAATTAAAAATTGAAAGTCTAAAACCAATCACCAATCATAAAGGCGCGGAGTGATGCACCTGACCTTCTCTCTGGTCCAGGAAATAGAAGATAAAATGTAGCTTTCACTCAAAATGACCAAGTAGAACAAACAACAGAATGGAAACAAAATGTTATATATGATTTTGGTAATTTACAAATTTAGACCAAGTGGTGGTTGCAACCACTGTTAATCCCAGCACTTGGAAGGCAGAAGCAGGTGAATCTCTGTGAGTTCGAGGCCAGTCTGGTCTACAGAGCAAGTTCCAGGACAGACTCCAAAGCTACACAGAGAAACCCTGTCTTGAAAACCAAAAATAGGACAAATTTAGTAAAACTTTACAAATGAATTAAATACATGAGTCAGAAAGTGCTATGCAAATTCATAAAAGGGACTAAGATAAATAAAACATGAATGATTATAAGAATGTAGAGAGGCAATCTATGAGAATTTCTCCCAGAAGAAGAGGGGAAGACCCTGGTAGAAGAACCAAAGTTATAATCATAAAACAAAATAAACTAATTTAGTTTGTCAAAGCTATAAACCACCAAGCTCAAACTCTTGAGAGGATAAAGAAATTGAAATCTTTACACAGAAATATGCTAACTATGTTAGAGATGAACAGAGAATCTAAAACAGCCAGTGGTGAGCTAACACTAGCTTCTGGATCTAAAGGGCTTGACATGCTTTGGCACGATGACATTTCCAATCACCTTAAAGAAAATGATTATTGCTTTGTCCCACAGAGCCGAGCAGAGAGGAGCGGGCAACCCTCAGTAGGCCTGCTTTTGGGACCGGGAACCTCGCCCAACCAGCTTCCGCGGATTCATCTGGACCCTGTCCTGGCTGCACCTGAGCTCGGCCCACCCGGGCTGAGGCCTTGGGGGAAGGACGAGTCCCCTGCTAGGGGGCCTCCTTTGTCCCACGGAGCCGAGCAGAGAGGA
>PVIU01005718.1:0-110015 GCA_004026605.1 Ondatra zibethicus | reverse complement strand
ATCCCACACCTCCTTACTCTATCCCACACCACCTTACTCCATCCCACACCACCTTACTCCATCCCACACCATCTTACTCCATCCCGCTGAAATCCACTGCATCCCCCTCGCTTCACTCCAATTTGTCCATCCTCCTGCATGCCACTCTGTGTCACTCTATGTCACTCCACTGCACTGTGTCTCATGAGGAAGATCCTTCCATGAAATGCTGGATGACTTTGAAACTCCTAGCAGATGTTGCTGATGTCTTCCCAGTACACATTCTTCCCTTTCCCTGTAGTAATTCTATCCTCTATTTTTCCTAAGTGGATTGTTAATATGTTCATTTAAAAATAAAACCTCCCTCAGATTTCTTTGTAACCAGGATGGGCATGTGACAGTGTTCTGGCCTGTGGGATGTACCCAAAGGGACAGACCATCTCAGCACCATTCCCACCTCCTGACTAAATGTGGTTATGATACCTGGAGATACTGGGCCCTTCTTGTGGACCAGAAGACGAAAGCCACATGTTTGGAAACCTACTCAGTCCTGTGCTACTGACATCTGGACCTCCCAGAGAAAGAGAAGTTGATTCGTTCTGAATTTGTTTTCTGTCATCTACAGCCAGTAGCAGTTGTCACTGAGAGAAAAATCTCACCTGTCCTCAAAGGTTCTTCAGTGAGGGGTGTGTGTGTGTGTGTGTGTCTGTCTGTCTGTCTGTGTATGTGTGTGTGTGTTGTTGCTTCATTAATCCACAAGCCTCACTTTATTTTATTTTCACAGTTTTCATTTTCTTCCTCACTGAATCTGGATAGGTAGGGATGTAGCCTGTTACCAGTAAGAGAGGAAAGAAAAGGAGGAAGGGGGAGAGAGGGGGAGAATTAAATAGCTATGAACTGGCCGTGAGCGTGGAGACTTGTGGCTTCCTGTCATCCACTCAGATGGACTCCCAGCCTCCCCTCTGCTCCCTTTCAATCCTTTGCCTTCTCCAGTCTCCATGGTTACCTTGTTGATGCTCCAAGTGACTCCCCGTTTTTATTCTTTCCTCAAGGGTGCAAGAAGGAATCCCCAAAATTGTCAGCGTGAACGTCAGCTCAGTAGCTTCTAACATTTGCTAAAATGGACAGTAATAAAAGCATACAGGAGGCAAACCACATGGTTCAACACCCCACTGTATCAGCCGCCATCCGTGTGACCTTGGAGAAGAGAACCTGGCAGGCCCAAGCCTTGGTCAACCCTGGGGGGAAGCTAACACTGTGACATACTTCATAGATTTTGTTAGTTTCGATATAAAATGTTTAGGAGAGTGATTCTTGGCTGGAGGAAATTTGTTCTTCACCTCCTCTCCCTAGGAGACATTTGTCAATGTCTGGGGACAGTTTTGGTTGCCATATGTAGAGGGTGTGCCTCTGTCTTCCACGTAGTGGCTAGACGTCAGGGATGCTTAAACACAACACCCTCACAAAGAATTATTCCCTTCAAATATCCATCAAAGTCAAGAAGCTCTGACTTCAAATAATGCCTTGCTCATGGCGGCATATTATAATTAGTGTAACCGTGATGCCGTGTTAAAGATTCCCTTTCGTCTCTGCAAAGAGAGAAGCAGCTAAGAATTAGAGGAGCAATGCCCTGCTTATGAAGGAAACACGGATTCCAAGTATGTGAGACGTGTTTAGCATGACCAGAGCCTGTTGCTCAGTAAATGAGAGCTTTGGGACCTCTTACCGCTTTATCATTGGTCACGGGAGGAGCTGTCAATCTTCTAGGAGGTGGAGTCACTTTGTATTTTCCTGAAGATATTTGATTGTAGGATATGAGATGTGGGAAGATGTGTGTGTGTGTGTGTGTGTGTGTGTGTGTGTGTGTGTGTGTGTGTACATGCATGGAAGGCTAAGTATTGAGTTCATGGAGCTAAGGGGTGTCATGGTAGCTAAGAAAAGTGGACTGCTTGGCCTTGAGTGGGTTCCTAGGGTGGGAAGTCAGGGACTGGGGTAGGGAGCTGGTTGCAAGGGTGAGATGGGAAAACACCATCATTCTGAGGTTGTTTGCAGAAAGAATTGGCAAGGTGCAACTGTGAAAGGCCACATAATAGAAAACTAAAGCTTTTGGCACCAAGAAGAAAATTTAAAGACATAATAAACATAATTATGTAACAAGAGAGAAAGAAAACTCTACAAAAATTTTCATCATAAAAATTAATATTTTATGAAATCTAAATTTGAATTGTGCATAATTTTCACATATCACAAACTGTTCTGCTCCTTTTGATGTTTTTACAGAGTTAGAAGATGTGAACTCCATTCTCAAGTTTTAGAGCATTTCCAAACAGGTGGAAAGCCGGGTCAGTCCACAGACTGCAGCTGGCTGCCCTGTGGCATCATCCGGTGGCCTCCCACCCCTGCACACCAGCTCCCACCTCAGTGTAGGAGGGTCCAGTTCACCATTTTCTGAAGCTCTTAGACATCTGATTCCTAACATCCAGACCTTTCTTGTAGTCTCTGAAGAAAGTAATCTCATTAGTCAACAACAGATTCTAAAACCCAAATAGAAAAATGGGCTGATCGCTGATGCCCAGTGCTGCACAGCCTCCATGCAGGGCAGGGACTCTGTGTGGCTCAGAATATCAGGCTCAGTCGTAAATGAACATCTTCCAGCAGGTGAGCATGCTGGCCTAC
This sequence comes from Ondatra zibethicus, assembly GCA_004026605.1. Classification (NCBI taxonomy): domain Eukaryota; kingdom Metazoa; phylum Chordata; class Mammalia; order Rodentia; family Cricetidae; genus Ondatra; species Ondatra zibethicus. The sequence goes on along the minus strand of PVIU01005718.1, from coordinate 107,360 downwards.
GACATCATTATTCTACCTCACTTACAAAGTCAGTGAGGAGAAACAGTGAGTTCAAATCTCATGGGCACGTGGGAGAGGGGAGGACACAGGTCAAGTTCCTAGTCACCAGAAGCTGGCTGTTTATTTTTCTCTTCAGAAGCCAAAGGGACTAGAGATTACCCTGGGTAGGGCAGAAGCAGCAGAGAACAGGAGGGCTGGGCACCAGGCAGGCTAGTTGTGTCCGTCTGAGTATATGACTTTCAAGAGTCAGGCAGAATCAACCACAGCATCGCCTCAGAGCATGAGGCCGAGGAGCAAGCGGCTGGTGAAGAACAGACAGGAGTAAGGCAGGATCTTGGCAGGTCCCAGTGGCAAGTGTGGGAGCCTTTGCATTCTACTCTGCTAGTCCAGCCTCATAGCCTGCCTTTCCCTACCCCCAAGGGACATAGCAACAATAGAAAAGGAACCCCTGGCTTAGGCCTCCCTGTGCAGTACCTCCTCTTCTGTGTGCCTTCCTTCATTATCACATGCTATTTCTACAGACTGGAATCTGAACCCTCTATGTTGTCTCAAAAAACAAAAACCCAAAAAAAGAACAAAAAGAACAACAAACAAACCATTCTTCAGGTCCAAGCTCAAGCATCATACTCCATGAAACTTTGCTAACACCCTCTAACATGCTTTTCCTTTCAGGCCTTTGCCCTGTGGCCCCAGGGTGGCATCATCTTCTCTTCCCCTGTTGAATGGTGAACGTGGCCAGCACAAGCATGTTCTTCTCTCTATGATGGTCTCAGGCAGTGTCTAAGACTCTGGGAGTTGAAAGCCTCCTTGCTGTAAGGTCCGGCTTACGGGAAACTGGATAGGAACTCCGTGTCTAAGTCTGAGGTCTCAGCAAGTTTTCCAAAGCAACTGGTACCTCACAAATGGAGGAGTAAAGATGAGGTTCCCAAAAGAGTAAAAGCTAAATAAACGTCTGACCCAGTGATTGATTTCAGCCTTAGTCATGTGTTCAAGAGAAATGTTCACACAAAAACTTGCCCCCGAATGTTCAGAACTGCGAAGAGAAACCAATGTACATGTCCATCAACTGATGATGGACAAACAAATGCGCTACGTCCTCGCCCAGGGCGCTAATCAACCTGGAAAAATAAGAGCTGACTGCTACCTGCTATAACCCAGGTGAACCTCAAAAACATGAAGCGGAGGAAGCTGGGCACAAAAGGTCATGTATTATAATACACCTAATGAATCCACCTATATGAAGAAACAGCCAGATTAGGAAAATAGGTAGAAACAGGAAGTAGATCTATGGCTGCCGGAAGCTGGAAGAAGAGGGAAGTGGGGACTGTCTATCTAATGGCACAAGATTCCCTTTGGTACAGTAAGTGGTGATAATCACACAATATCGCGAATGCATTGAGACGCACTCAACACTTCCAAACCTGCAAATTTCATTTTATGTGATTATTACTTCAATAATAATAAATTTTGAAAGATGGAAGTGAGATCAGCTTTCAGTTTTCTCTGCATTAGGGCCTGGTGCAGCAGAGATGCTTCCGATGTCCTCATCCCTGGCTCTTAAAGCTCCTCGAGCCTGGTGGCCCGAGTCCAGCAAGGACCTCTCTCCAGAGGAGGGCAAAATGCAGCGCTGGCTGCTCTCCAGTCCTGGGACAAGCCATAACTTCTGTCCTGTGACACCACAGAGATGGACAGGAACATTTTTATAGTCCATTTGTTATTCTGATGGGTTTCAGGGTTGGCCTTCAGTTTGTCCCCTTGATTTGGAGGCCTGGGACTTTTCTGGGCAGATGCTGCAGGACCCTGAGGAGAAGTATCACTCCTCCTTCGTGTCACCAAGTCCTCTAATCCCTAGCTGTTTGCAGGTTCCTTTTACAGCCAGACATGGGGGCTCCGAGGCACACACATTCCAAGGCCATTGCTTTACGTTTTTATGCCAGGCACTGTCCTAGGCTCTAAGGATGAAAGGTTGAACAGGACCCAGTCTGTGGTCTCCAGAAGCTAGTGGAAAAGACAGGAAAGAGTGCACAAACACAACACTAGTGTGATGAGAGGTAATTGGTAGAAGAGTCAAGGGGAGACCCTGGAGATGGGTCTGAAGATACTAGAGCTCATTAGAAGACAAAGCAAAGAGGTCTTTGAAAGCCAAGGGTATGGGAAACGGCCTGGAACTTCACCAGGTTTGTATTTTAGGTTTGAGAAATAGACGAGGAAAGTGGAGTCTGGGTGAGAGGTGGAGAGGGCCAGGGCATGTTATGACAGCCCATGTTAGGGACAGAGAACTGGGTGGGGGTCCTAGGTGGTAGGAACGGAGGCCATAGAGTCAGAACCAACTGACAGAGGACGCTAAGTGGCTGAGGATGGCAAAGTGGGATGGAGAGCAGGTGAGGAGGAGAAAGCTGCCCTGCTTTCTTGCGTGGGTGTGGATCATTCTGTGAGGAGAACGGGTTGGGTTGGAATGAGTTTGGGACAGGGTGAGATAAGATAAGCCAGAGTCAAGTCCAAGGGGAAGGGGAAAGCAGACCACCAGAACCTCTACACATGTGAGCATGTCCCATCTCTCCCCAGGACGTCCGCTTGGGGCGCTGTGACCCGGAAGCTGCTGGTGCCTGCCCCTGTCAAGGTTAACCTAGTTTAAGCTCTCTCTCCCGGTTGGCATGCGATTTCATGCTTTTCAATTCTCCCTTTAAATGGAAATGAATAAAATGATCTTCGTCCTCCAGTGGGGATTGAGAATTTTCCCTCTCTCAGCTCTGACACCTGCTACTGTTTCACTAGCTATTAAAGGTCTGTGTGACCGGGTGGTGTGCCTCCGGCAGTGCTAAATGGGTATGGGGATGGCGGGGCTGGAGAAATGTCGGGAGACAGGTGTTTAAAAGTGACACCCAGCAGCGGGGAGCCTGTGGAAGCATGTCGCCTGTGCTCTGGTGCCTATGCAACACCACCTTTGCCACAGGCTCCGTGGCTCTGATATTTACCCTCCTCCCAAGCCTGCTCAGTGATTCCTCTCCCCAGGCTTTGCAAGGTCCCTCCCTAGGGGATACTGCCCTCCTCTTGCCTGCTTAAAAACTCCCCACCTGTGCCAGTGTCCTCTATTGCTGTAGCAAATTGCTGCACAGCAACACAGTTTTCAGGTCAGAAATGTGACACAGCTTTCGCAAGGCTAAGATCCAGGTGCTTGGAGGATGTGTCCCTCTTGAAGGCTCTTGGTGAGGAATATCTGTTTTCCTTACCTTTTCAAAGACAGAAGCTGTCCTAGTCCCTTGTCTCTGGGTCCCTTTTCATTACCAGCCAGCACCGGCAGGTCAAAGCTTTCTTACATGACATTGCCCTGGCCTCCTCTGCTACCTCCGTCATATATTTTGAAGGGCCTGCATTTCTTCAATCTGTTTGGTGTCACAGTAACAGTGAACCTTGTGGCTGGGTTATTTATAGTGGCCATGCATTTATTTGACCCGTGTCTTTGGAGGCTGGGAGGTACAAGGTCAAGGAGCCACTCCGGTGAAGGCTCTCTGGCTATATCACAGCCTGGCTGAAGGTATCACATGACAAGAAGCTATGTGAGTGTGGTAACCCTATGAGGAAGTCAAACTCACTTTTGAAACAAACCCACAGCTCTAATAAACCCAGTTCTACTGAGCTGATGGTAAAAAAAAAAAAATAACACTAATAATAATTGTATGCCTGTCCAAAATACTCAAGGAACAATTTTTCTAAAATGTAATTTTTAAATATGGCAAAACAGCCATGTAATTAATAAATGCTGTGGTAGGATGTGAAGTGATCAGAACTGTAGTGGTCAATAAAGGAACCACTAGGCATGTATTACTATGTACCTTTAGATTTAAATAAATTAAAATTGATGTGTTATTAAGCATTCCGTTGCCCACTTTAACTACATTTCAATCACTCAGAGCTTTGTGTGATAGGCCATTACCATCTGGACAATGTAGGTGTTGTGCACTATTACTTTAATTCCATAAAGCTGTTACATTTGTTTATGCTACATTTGTTTAACTATGTAAAGATGTGTTACATTTGTTTTACCTTGCCTGCCTAAGGCACCTGATTGGTCTAATGACCAATAGCTAGGCAGAGGAGGGATAGCCAGGACTGGCAGGTAGAGAGAATAGTAGGAGGAGGAAAAAGGGAGAGAGGGAAAATGGGAGAGAAAGAGAAGGAGATGCCCAGGGCTAGCCAACCAGGCAGCTGTCAGACAAACAGACATGGAATAGAACATACAGAATGAAAGAAAGGTAAAAAGCCCCAAGACAAAATGTAGAAAAAGAGAAAAAAAGTTAATTTATAAGAACTAACATGACAAGCATAAGCTAAGACCAAGCATTCATATTACATCTTCATGTCATGATTTGGAAGCTGGTTGGTGGCCCAAAGAAAGCCAGCTACACGTAGATACGTTACTCTGTTCCTGGAAGTCTTTGCATAGTGCTGCCTTAGACCTAAGGGAAACTGCAGGCTATACTTGAATTGGGATGTTTAGGTTGAAAGAGTCAGAGGTAGAGAGGACACATGGACGGTTATAACTGCCTTCCACTCTTTGAGGGGGCATCGTTCATAATAGCTACTAAGTCTTTTGCTGTATAGCCAGTAGGTAAAATCTAGGAAGTATTTTCTTGCAGGTGAAATTAGCCACTCCTGGAGCCAGCTTACTATCTTAGGGTTTCTTTTGCTGTGAAGAGACACCATGATCTCAGCAATTATTTTAAAGGAAAATATTTAATTGGAGTTGGCTTACAGTTCAGAGGTTCAGTCCATTATCTTCATGATGGGACATGGCAGCATGCAGGCAGACATAGTGCTGGAGAGCTAGTTGGGAGTTGCACATTTTGCACAGGCATTAGGAAGTAAACTGAGACACTGGGTGTGTCTTGAGCATATATGAGACCTCAAAACCCACACCCACAGTGACTTCCACCAGCCAAGCCACACCTACTATAGCAAAGCCCCACCTCCTAATAGTGCTACTCCCTTTGGGGGGCATTTTCTCTCAAACCACCTCACTTACCATACTGGCCACATTCAAATGTAGATTAGCTCATTCGTGTCTGCATTTCTTCTCACAATTATCCCTGTGTGTGATAATGTTACTCAATACTCTCAACTAATTTTAGAGATACACTATATTGTTCTCAGTCTCCATGATGTACAGCAGGTCTCTTGAAGTGACATTTCCTAAGTGAAATTATGTGTCTTTGTGACCCATGTTAGATCATTTCTTAATATAAACAATGTAGTCAAAGCCTTGACTAGGTTAGAAGTTTCACATACTGTATTAGCACTTAATATATTATTAATTATGTATTATTTAATATACTGTAAACTTTGAGTGCCATGACAAAATCGCACAGACTGGTGTCTTTCATAGCATACTTTCATTTTCTCACAATTCTCTGGGCTGGAAGTTTGAGAGGAAAGTCCTATTTTCTTGACTCATAACCACTTGCTGCTTCCTCACATGGCCTCTCCACTGTGAGGAGCGGCATCGCCTCACCTTTTTATAAAGATATCCACTCTACAGTCTTAATGGATCAGGACTCCACCCTCATTTAACTCCTTATAGCACTGTCTCTAAACCTAATCCCTTTGGTGAGTAGGGCTTCTTATATGAATTTGGTCAGGTACGGGGAGGGTGTGCAGTTCAGTTCACAGTATTTTGTGACGCTGTTGTGTCTATGGCTAATATTGATTACTTATAAATCATATGGAGAGATGGGATGAACTTGGAAAAGATTATATAAACTGAGATGTGGCCATGTTTGTAACTTTCTGCGGAAAGTTCATTAACTCACAGATTCCTACTCCAAGAATGAAGCTGACATGGCTCAAGTCTCTGAGGAAGAAAGTAGTGACATGTACCCTTTGACCTAAAGACAGAAGGCGCGATCTCAAGATTTGGGGCGGCTTATGTCGGTTCATAATTTAAGGAAGATGTTTGCATTTGCTCATGGATGCTTTTGTTTGGAGGTCTCAATTGTACTAATTCCAGCTAATATTTATTGAGCAATTGACCCATTTGCTAGCAATATGCTAAGCAATCCTTGTGCATTTTCTCATCGAATTCTTAGGGTTGCTCTATGAGGCTACATAGTCGGAGTACTGCAAAGTCTAACTTCAAAGTTCGTTTGTGAATGCCAGTCTGTGCCCTTTATCCCATTCTGTGCTCGCTCTCTTGGGAGGAATGTCCTAGAAGGGTCAATAAAGAGCAAGCCCCATCCCTGCCTCCCAGCCTGCTGACCCAACCCTAGCCTGTGTAGCTCCAGACACAACCACCTGGAGAGAGGGTTCTATCTGCAAGGCAAATCATGAGGAGAAAGCTGTTGGGTCAGGACAGGGGCTTCTGTGCAGTGCCATGTATGGCTTCCATGAGCCTTGGCTTTCTCTTCCCCCTGGCTCTGCCTAGGTGCAGCAGCAGGCCGAGCCCAGTCATCTTCCAGTCCCCGCAAGCCTGCCAATTTGTTATCGTGCAAACCAATCGTGTCTAGTGGTATCGTTGTTGTAATGGGAAAGAAGTTCATCCATTTCCGATTCTGCAGTGTGGGCAGACTTTTAAAGGCTCTGTTTCCATTCACGTATTAATTCCCTTCCTGCCACAGCTCCAAATAGCTTCTGCTCCTGAGCATCAGCCATTTTGCTCAAGCTGGGGGGAAATGGAGTAATATTTCGCTTGCGCATCCTTCCAAATGAGACGAGGGTCAAAAGGCCCGCTCTTGTCTGCTCTCCAGACAATACCTGAAGGAAGCTAGACAAGATAAAAATCTAAATCCTTTCTCAATAACACTCAGGAGAGCTGATAAGAATGTTCTCTCTCTCTCTCTCTCTCTCTCTCTCTCTCTCTCTGTGTGTGTGTGTGTGTGTGTGTGTGTGTGTGTGTATGTATGTGTTGTGTACACACTACAGTTGTGTTTCTTTTCTCTCTGGAACAGCACAGTTCTAAGAAGAACCCAGTTCAGATACCGTGTCCTTTGTGAGCTCTTAAGACTGTACAGGAACACATTTTTCAAAGTCTTTTCCCCATTTCCCTCAAAGAGCACTAGGTTGAGCTCCTGCCAGTTGGCACCTACACCACAAGGCTTTGGCTGGCATTCTGTCCCCCTAATCCAGACGGTGCTATGGTATTATCTCATGTTTGACAAATGGAGACAGTTTGTCTTCGTGGCATCAGTAGACTTGGTCAGAGTTAAACTGTTGGCCAAGGGATAAAAATCCCTGAATGGATCTAGGCCTTCTGCAGTTGCTGTCCTCCATCCCCTATGTCGGCTGCTCTGTTCCCGTGTCACTTTCCTCTGAGAATAAGAATGAGGATGTCCAACTCAGGAGAGGGGACATGAATGTCCTTCGCTGCCCTGACACATTGTTTGTTAAAACCCTAACGTCTTTTGCAGATGGCTTTTCCTGATTTCCTCTTCCTCCCATTCCGAAAGCTGGTGGCTTTCAATTACTGCTCTCTGAGAGGTGCTGTGCTTGTGTGCACAGCCAGCAGCTTGGATGCACTTTGTATTTGCAAAACTTTTTTTTTTTTTTGGTGCTCTCTCGGGCTTACTATATGATGCTACTTAAAATCCACTGTGTGATCTTCATACTCCGGGTCCCATTTGCTTTCAGGCTTCTGGGCCTTCAGACCCATGCGTCACCGCCCGGGCTATGAATTATTCATAGATGCTCATATTCTTGAGTGAGAAAAAAAAAGTTAATTCATTTTTAATGGGGGTGGGGCTGAAAGATGGGCAGGCAATCATAGCTCTGATTTGTAAGCCCAGTGCCCTCTCTACTCACATGCTATTCCAGAAACGTGACTGGAAACCCTTCCTACAGCAAAAGGACCCACCTCTTCACCAAAGGGGACTCCAAGTCCCACTGGGAGGACATCTTGTAATCTCTGAGGTTAGTCATATTTTCTTTCCTGGCAGGAATGGGTCAGCAGTGAGAACAGGCTGCATGGGTAGGAGGCATTTCATGTTGCGAGGGGAGAGTTGCAGATGCGAAACCTGTACCAGCTTGAATCTAATGAGAAAATCTTAGAGACATGCCTCCTTACTGGAGTTTAGTCTTCGCTATTATCAATCGCTTTGGATCCCAAAATTTGTTTTCTCAGCCTTTGAAGTTCGCTTGTGGCACTGATTAGTCTCTCAGCTTCGTGGTTGTCTTGGAGCTGGAACAGTACCTGGTCTTGTGGTCAGTTTCTCCTCCAAATGGATCAGTTGCGATTTTGATTAAGCGTGAGGTGGTGTGGATGGCAGAGAAACCAGAAAAGTTCCTGATAGGGAGTGAATATTTTGAAGTTAACGAGACTACAAAATGTTCACGACTGTGTAATATAGTTTAAGTAGCTTAAAGGGAAAACTCTCTGGTTAGGAAAAGCGAGGCCACATATCAGCTGTCTTTGGGCAAGTATTTAATATCTCCAAATGACCCTGTATAGACAGAAAGAGGGAAAAGAGAGAGACATGGGGACTTTTAAATGAGATATTACATTCACCACCAGCCACCTTAAATAAGGGTTTGCGAACCAAGCCTTATGAACAAGGCATCGAGTGGGAAATGATTAGTAATCTGAGATGGCGTGTAGCCAGATGTGCAGGGTGCTTGGTATTGAAGCCATCTCTGTGACAACCACACTGTCATCTACTGAGCTGGCACCCCTGACAAATCCCCTAAGGCGTTATTTCTCTTTTTAGTTCCACAATTCCCTGGCCATTAGGGGTGCATCAATAGGAAAAGCAAAGAGTTTCTTCTTTTAAATCTAAAAGTAACTTTTTGTAATTTCAATGAATCCATGAGCATCTTTTTTTTTTTTTCAAGACCAGGTTTCTCTGGTGTCCTGGAACTCGCTCTGTAGACCAAGCTGCCCTCACACTCACACACACACTCACAAAAATCCTCCTGCCTCTGCCTCCCGTGTGCTGGGATTAAAGGCGTGCGCCACCACCACCCAAACCACGAACCTCTTAAAAAAATAAAAAAAAAAACTATCGATAAGATGGACGTCTCCTCATCTCTGTTCTCATTTCTATTCCAGAGGTAACTCTCACTATCAGCTGGATGGGCCCTGGCATCTTACACTGCATTAAACATGGATATTGTTATACCTGTGTTATATGGTTGGGTTTTTATATATGTTATCATGGTATGTGTCATTCCAGACCTTGATCTTCTTTGCTTACTCAATTGTAGGTTTTGAAGATCTTTCCTTGTCAGTACATATAATGCATTAGACAAACAAGCAGAAATCCTGCCATAGAAGGGGCTGGGAGCACAGCTCAGTGGTCTAGTGATGGCGTGGCAGGCATAGGCCCCTGGCTTAACACCAAGCACTGCAATAAGCAAACCAATTAATTTTTTTTTGATGAGCCAATATATTTAGCCAACTCCATTTGGGTGCTCATTTAAGTCATTTCCCATTTTAGTAGCTACTGTCAAATCACTCTGAAAAGCTTGTAATCTTGCCACAAGAATAGGGAAATAAGTTGGTTTGAATTTTGTAGATGTTTTCTTGGGTTTGGATGTTCATTTTCCTGCTTAATATTCAAACCGAGTGCTTTTGCTGTGTATTTATGGGCCATTTGTCCTTTCTTGTCTGTGAACTGACATTTTATATCTTTACAATATTTCCCTATTGGACGCTTTTTTGATCACTGAAGGCTCTTTATATATTCTAGATACTGATCCTTTACAGAAAGCATTTTATCCTTTTGCCTTTTAACGTTATCTATGATGTTTTTAGCCGTACAGATGCCGTGGTATTGATGTGGTCCAAGTTATTACTCTTATATGCACTTGGGATTTTAGCACATTGTTTAGACACCTCTATTATGCTAAATCGTGTGTGTTGGGGGTCTTTTAAAACCCTGTCGATTCTTTTTGCATCTAGATTGTTTACAATAGAGGCTCTAGGTTCAAAGGTCGCACTCTCTTCCAAGATATCTCAACAACCCATCTGGAACTGCCACTCTTTCAACTGGCCCAGACCTCCAGGAGCATGAGCGATTCCAGTAGTGTCCAGCAGAGGGCAGTGTCTGAGCAGGTCTGTTTGTCTCCATTAGGGCCAGGAGGGTTCCGTGACTCACCAAAGGGAACATTTTTAACTGTTCAGAAATTAGTAAATTCCAGCGAGAGAGACTGTAACTGAGCCAAGAAAAAGACCAGGAGCAAAGTCTGTTTCTCTGTGTCCCCCACAGTGGGAAGTGAACCGGGCCAAGGGGAAAGTGTCCCGGCAGCCTCTGTGTTTTATGGCTTCTGAGAGGGCGCAGATCAAAGCAAGCCAGCATCACAGAGGGTTTTCTCCAAGGGAAGCTTCCACCGCTGCTTAAGTCTGGTCCACACTCCTGAGATGAAAGCTCCAGAGGAAATGCTATTTACTGGACAAACAACAGGCGGGATGGAGACATATGACCCCAAACTTAGTCTGATTTCATCGATAATTCAGAATCCTGTCTCCTTTTGTTTGAGGGGTGGGGTGAAAAGAGACCAGGGACCAGAGTTACTGCTGACTTCACAGGGGGAAGCCCAGGAATTGCCAAACAGTACTCTTCAGCCCAAGTTCCCATCTAGCCTCCCCTGCGCACAAACTGAGCTAACAGCTCTGGCTTCTGTTGGTTTGTCTAGCATTGTTGCTGTGAGCTCAATTATATCGTGGAACCAGAGGGTGCACCAGCAATGAAACCCCTAGACCTGCATAAACACAATGAGCGAATCGGAACAAGCCTTTGTGGTCACGGGTGGATTTTCCCTGCTTGCCACGCTGAAATTGAGAACTTTCCCCGGTGCCTGGCTGTCTGTGTGGATCCAGGCAGTGGGCCTGAGGACTCACCGGGCTTCTGGCTTGCTGGCTCTAGTTCTGGCTCTTCTTGTGCCGACAGGGAGGCGTGGTATGAGAGTGTGGCTTCCATAAAGTACTCAGGGAGGCGATCAGTAATAGGAATAACTAGACGCACAGTCCTTTCCCCCATTTGGGCCTGGGAGTGTTGTTAAAGGTTTTCAGGCAGGCGGTTTCCATAACCCCTTTGGGCTTCCATTAACACTGCTTAGAATCAGCCCCTTCCTTAATTTATCTTCACCTCTTTCTTTGGAGAACATTCTTTGATCTCTGCCCAAACCTTGACTGATAAAGAAGCCGAGATCCATCTTAATTCCTCATGCTTAAAACGGGTCAAGTGTCCAGTCGATGTTTACTGTGGTTTTGGACTCCTCTTCGACACAAATAATTTGCCAGTCCGGTAGTGGCTGATGTCTTCATGCCTTCCCAGACAACAGATCAAGACATTGTAAATCTGCCTTTAAAATCCCTGCTGGAGAGCCAGGGTCTGCCTGGGTTGGTAGAGCTTGTGCTCAGCATGTTTGATCCTTGGTACCGCTCTCCACCCCATGCCCTCAAAAAACAAAGAAAGAAACAAACAAAAACCCACCCTATCTATACACATTTTCTGCAATTCTCTGGTGTTAGTTTCTCAGAGTCCCGTTCCCCCAGGCTCAAAGAAATGTCTCGTTTGCTGTAAATATTCTCCAATTCAGTCATAAACTTTAAAAGCAAGGACCTGGAAGATGAAAGGATCACAGGACCCAATTTGGAGACCTGTGATACTTTGACTGATTCATTAAGGGATGGTTGGAGATAGTTGCCAGAGACGTAAATTTCATTGATATGCTGCCCTCCCCTTCAGGGAGGGGGCTGCTGTCTTGTAAGCTAAACAGGCAATAAACTGCCACTCTAAGTAGGTAAAGACGTTTAGTTTTCATCTCTCCAGCAGACAAACAGGACTAAGTGAGCTGGTCTCCCAGCCCCCTTCTCACCTTCTGCCTGCAGCTGCAAAGGCTAAAATGAAGCAACAAACCCCAGAAACACTGGCAGAAGGAGAAAGCCCCAATCGATGCGTTGGGTGACCCTGATAACTGGGAGCTGTTAGATGCCCACTTTAATTAAACCCTGAGGTTGTTTGGTTTGGTTTTCTTGTGGTACTGAAGATTGAACTCAGGACCAGGCCATGCTACCACTGAGCTATATCCATGGCCCTTTTTAAATTTTAGTTTGAGACAGGGTCTCACTGTATAACCCAAGTTGGCCTTGAGCTTAAAGGCTTCCTGCCTCCGTCTCTCTGCTAGCTGAGATTACAACCCTGCGCTACTGTGCCCAACTACTGTGCCCAACTACTGAATCTTGTTCCCACAGATAGTCCTAGATTCTGTCACCTGCCTTCTCGGGTGCTCTTCTTATTCCACGGGACTGTGCCTCTTGCCTGGGCCCCTTCCCGCCTTGTTCTCAGCCCTTGTGTACTGCCCTTTTATCATCTACAGTCTAGGACTGTTCAAATCTCTGGATCTGCGTTCCGCTCCCCGCCTCTGCCCAGAATTTGCTTAGAGTTCCTTGAGCCATCATAATGGCTTCACTCTGCTCTTTCCATTCGGATGTGTGGGTACTGATGGTAGCCCCACAGAGTTAAGACATCGATGCTCTTAGTCTGGAGAGAAGGCTCGGTGCTGATGAGAGCAGGCAGTGACAGGCAGGGATGCTGTGATATGGGATATTCTACTCCTTCTGGGTAGACCTCTCCCTAATTTGTTCTAGCTTGTGCCGGTGAGGTGTATGCCTTTTCTCCCAACTCGACTTGACCTGGAAGAACCCCCTCTTCCTCCAGGCTCTCTACCCTGCTGTCTTGTGGGACACTAGGCTGGGAAGTCTGGCCTCTGTTCCCAGCCGTACCTCCAGCTAGATGCAAAGCATGAACGCTAGCAGTCTCCTGGGACTTCTTTCTCTCTGTTAATTATTGGCAATGCAAATGAAGCATTAAATTACAGGGAAGAAGAGATTTTGTTCAGAAGCTTGAGCTTTAAGAACCATTCTATAGGAAATCAAATGGAAAAGAGAAACCCAAGCACGTAGGTTATCCTTCCGTTCTCCCAAACGGTGCCCAAGATTGCAGCTTAGGTGCTGTGTCTAAGGCAGGGGAGCCAGGGCCTGGGGAGGTTAATGGTCTACACAGGGCTTTTCCAGCCCTCCCAGGACACAGATCACCTACAGGGATTCTTCAGCACGGGTGTTTGACCTTATCCCCAGAGTTTGTATTCCTAGCAAGTTGCCAGGTGCTGTCGGTCTATGGGAACCATCTTGGAGACCCTCAGAGCTACCCTGTGCTCCCTTCAGCTCAGAGCCCCTCAACCTTCAAAGCATCTTGTCTCCCCTGGAGATCTTTTTAGATCTTATTAATATGGGTTCTAACACAGTGCACTGGAGGGGAGCTGGAGACACATACTAGCCGAGGTTCTTTTCTTCTGTTTTGTCTTATTTTTCTTTTTCTTTTTAAATTGATTTTTATTGAGCTCTACATTTTTCTCTGCTTGGGACTCATCTAGCCCAAGCTGGCCCCAAACTTGCTATGTAGAGAATAACCTTGAACTTCTGATTCTCCTGCCTCCACCCCCTAAATGTTGAGATTATAGGCATGTCCTACCATGTCCAATGTGGTGCTAGGCATCAAACCTAGGGTTTCATATATACTAGGCAGGAACCTTATCATTTAAATTAAACTACATCCCTAGCCCCAGTGGAGGCTTTTGATTGAGCTACAGCAGGAAACTAGGCTTTTCTTTATTCCTCTCTGCTGGGGAGTTCCTGGCCCAGGATGCTGACTACCATGAAGCAGAAAGCTCAGAGATAATTTGGCCAATCATGGATGCAAAGTGTCTCTACTGGGTGTCCAGCTCATGCAGGCTGCAAAAAGGTGGACTCTGTGCTCCCTGCTATCAAAGAGCCGCTGGGCTGTAGCGTGTGGTGTCAGAGAATAAGTATGTCTGAGAAGTCTAAGCCTCAGGTGGAAGTGTGTCAATGGTTTGCCTGCCACCGCTGCATTGCGACAGTCTAAAATGACCCCTGGGCTTTCTTGTATCCCACTTGGCTTGGTTCTGAGCTCCCAGAGGAAAGGGACCTGCAGGTCGGGTGTGTGGAACTATGTAAGACTGGGAAGGTTGGCAAGTGAGGGACGAGAGAGTTTATACGGAAAATTTCCGGGGGAAAAGAACTGTGGAGCAGCTGAATCCTTAAATGTGAGGCTTCCCGAGCCTGTGTAACTCTGCTTCCTTCTCTTATTAAATTGGCAATTACTGCTGCTTAGGGAGCTCTGTGGAAAATGTTGGGCAATGTCTGCCAGCCTTCATGGTCAACTGTGGTACATAAATCAGTGTTATTCATCTCAACAAAGTAGAATGGTTGTCTTGTGTTTGTTGGACAATGTCAACTTCAGCGGTGTACCTGAGAGTGAAAATGTCGAGCTCCTAGGATATATGCCGCATGTATCTTGTAGCCTAACCCTTTGTCTGTTCGAAAGTCTCTAGGATCTTAACTATGATTTGACAAATAAGATGTGGACCGCATCAAAAAGCTGATACAGGTGGAGCCCAGGGAAGGCCAGCTGAGAAGGACTTGTGTTGGCTGACCGGACAGGGGGCCTGTGAGCTCAGCTGGGAAAAAACAAGACTCATGTCTCCCTCCCAACCCACTCCTCAGTCTAATGCATCTCATTTATTGTTAATGCTGTTTCTGCTGGCTCATTTGCAAATAGCCTAAATAAAACATCAGCACGGAGTGGGAGGGGCCCTCGCTGTCTTCCACCACTGCTTCTGCTACGTTCCTGCCCTCCTTTCCTTTCCTCTGGTCCCTTCATTACTCGGATTAACAATCTTTATCTAATTGGCACGTCGTGAAACAGCCCGATAGGACTCCTGGGCTCTTGCTGGGATGGTGAGGAAACGGCTTCAGGAGGCCTAGCCTTTGTTTTTGTGCTTTTTGCTTTTATGGGTAGAGTGGAAACCAAGCACTGAATGTGCCTGTGACCTTGGGGAGAATGTGTGAGAGTCGAAGACTGCTTGGTTCACCCCAGTGATAGGCCTCTGTCCACAGGAAGCTGGTGCAGAAGGTTAGTCCAAAACAAACCATTCAGTTCAAGTGAAGTTCTGGGTGACGGAAACTGGCTAGGAGGCAAACCTATGCATAACCCTAAATAAAGCAGGTTAGAAAAAGGGACTTAGCCAGCAAAGTGCTCTCTACACAAGCACAAGGATGTGAGTTCAATCCCTAGCAACCACAGAAAAAGCGGACCTCGGTAGCAGGTACTTATAACCACAGCAGAGGAGGCAGAGGCGGGAAGAGCCCTGCAGCTCACTGACCACTCAGCCTAGCTAATCAACAAGCCCAAGGCTCCCTTGAGAGACCCTGTCTCAAAAGACAAGGTGGACAGCTCCTGAGAAATAACTACTGAGGTTACCTTTGGCCTCTACACGTGCGCATGCGCGCGCACACACACAGGCACAGAGGTACAGAGTCATGTATGCATGGCACACACACACACACACAGACTACACACAAAACTAAAATAAAGAAAAAAACACTGCTGTAAACTCACATGGTGGACATGCCCCTCAACCACATGCATAACTAAGCAGGAAGTTTTGATACTCTTACTAGTTGAACATATTTCCTGAGTGCCCTAATTCTTAAGCCAGTTTTAACCTTGACCTTTTAAAAAAATTAGTAGATCTTTAATTTTTTTTTTTTTTTGAAATCTACAAGTTCCACCTAGATTTCCTCTTGCCAGTTTTCTGTTTGAAGAACTAAGGATTTTTACTTCTGAAATTTACTACAGTGTGAATTTGGAGAATTGCATATTTAAAGAACAGACCAAGGCCGGGAATAGTAGAATACATCTATAATCCTAACACTCCTGAGGCAGAGGCAGGCAGATTTCTATGAGTTCAAGGCCAGCCTAGTTTATATGGCGAGTCCCAGGACAGTCAAGGCTACACAGTGAAACCCTGTCTCAAAAACAAACAAACAAACTAATAAGAGAAAAGAACAGTTTGATATGTTCCCTGGAGTTCTGCATTTACGGCAGATTGGTAGCAGTCCCACAGGCTTTATTAGGCTTAACTCTGATCCCTCTGGCAAGATTGTAGGCGATGTGGTGTTTTTCGTTAGGAAGAGAATCGTGCCAGCATGTCTCCCTTTTGGTGATGTTAGCAGCTGTTACCAGATCCATTAATTCACTGAGGGCGTTGCAAAATGGAGACACTCTGTCTCAGTCATTTCTCTTTATTGGTGGGAATCCTTCCATAAAGGGCTGTTCTCACTCAGCCTAGGAGTCTGTGATCGGTTGCTGCAGCCCACAACGGGAAGGCGGTACAAACAGTTTTATCAATTTTCAAAATAATGACAATGTGTCATCCGTCCTCCAAAAGCGGTCAGCTGTTTTCCCTACCAAATATCACCAGGAACCTGTGGATTTATATATTTTATATTATAATTCTTATATTTTATCTTATAATTATAAATCTTATTTATATTTGAGTGGATTTTGTTCTTTTGACTCTTGTAGGGATTACACCTAGGGCACCACACAAACTAGACACATACTCTACCACTAAGCTATACCCCCATTCACTTTTTTACCTTGCGTTTTGAGATAAGGTCTCACTAAATCACTTTGGCTGGACTTCAACTCACTTTGCAATCCAGATAGGACTTAAACTTTCAATTCTCCTGCCTTAGCTGCCTAGGAGTGCAGGCATGTACTTCCAATCCCAGCTTGGGTGAATTTAAAATACTTAAATGGATATATATATATTGCGTTGGGAGTCAAGGAAGCCTTGAGTGTGTGAAGTCCCAAATGACTGTGTGTTGTGGACACAGGTATAGCCATGCCAGGAACCTCAGAGCCTCGGACCTGTAGGGAGATGGCAAAGCCTTCTTCACCTGAGGTTCAGAGCATGATGAAGCTTTCCTAAGGGGACTGAGTCTACATGTTGACAGTGTGTGCAGAAGATTTCCACCATAGCCTTTTTTCTCCTGGAATATCTACAGCTTAAAGATCGCTCCACTAAATAGACTGCTCCTACCAAGATTGGTTAAAACTGCCTCCTCGATCCAGCTACTTACCAGAAACCCTCCTTGCAGGCAGTAACATTTCTCCTTATCCAACTGGATGCAATTTCTGTTCAATTTCTGGGGTGCCAGAGATTCTCCAGCAGAGAGCCCAAACTGCCTGATCCCAGGTTTCTGTGTATTCACCTTCTAGGTGTGTCCTTCAATCCCTCATTGTCCCAATCAGGTCTAAGTTCCTGGAGCCATGACTGGACACAGCAATGTTGATCCCACCTTTTGTGCTGGGCGGGTCTTCAATTAGCTCTGCCATCCTTGTCATAAGCTTGCAGAAATCTCTGGTAGATTCCCTATTAGCTGGAAAAAGGCAATATTCCAGGCTTATATTTTACCCAGATCTGAAAGTAGCCACAAAGCCCTCACACCTATTACTAGACTCTTGTCTTTCAGGAACTCTTTTCTACTGCTATCAATGTCCGTGATTGCTCTGCTATGAGCTTAGTTACTGCTTTCTGTTGGACACAGCCAAGGAGCTAGAAGTGAAAGAATCTGTCCACAGTCTGTTCTGTTATAGTGTGGGGTTTTCAAAGTTCCAATTTGTTCGAACACAATTGACATATTAGGGAGTGAGTGGAGCATGACAGAGTTTCCATTTGTCTATGTAGGAGACAAGAGGAGAAAGATGGGATGCATGCAGAAAACTGGATCCAGCCAAAGCAAAACACATAAGAATGTATAAAATATCAGAGGGAAAAAAACAGTAATAATTTTTTTCAAAGCCAAATAATAAGTTCAGACTACTTACAAGGCATTCCACAGAAATGGCCAAATCTTGCAGAAATGGCACCTTTTAAACTGCCAGGTGATGAGTTTGGTGACTTGGAATTTCCAGAGTCTACTGGCAGATGAGGTTTGAAGTACAGAGGCAAACACAGCAGAAGTTCACTGAGGGAAAAGCTTGGATGGTAAATCAGACACACAATTCTGATGAAATAGGCTATCGCAATGGATGCCTCCTAAAGACTGTATCTTTCACAATGTGACCCAGGATTGAAGGGCAATGATCATGTAACTCTGGTGTTTAGTGTGGATGCTCAATGGAGGAGAGTGAACAACACTGACCCTTTTTTGAGGATGTGTGTTATCCATCCAATTTGTTGAAGGTCTACTCAAATGCAACAAAAGCATTATGGGGACAGGGTCAAAGCTATTTCTCCTCTTGCATCCAACCATTCACCTTCTGTTGCCCTTGAGTGCCAGAGCTGCCTGCATCCAGGCCTTCAGAGCCTGGGATTTCTACCAATGTAAGTTCCTTTTTATAACCACTGCCATACTTGTGCACTATTGCTGGTTGGCTGGCTGGCATTGCAGCTGTGACATCAGGCCATGGGACAGAATGAATAGGGTTGCATGGATTACAAGTCCATGATCTTGATCTCTCAAGGTTTCTGAAGCCAACTAACTTCACAGTCCTAAACTGGTAGTAACATAACACATTTTCATCCTGAAATTGTTTATCTACAAATGGCTTTCAGGCCTGACTTTGTCTAGCCCTCCCAAGACAAACCCAAAACCAATTAACATGCCCAATAAGTGGGACAGAAATATACCCATCTTATAAATGAACTTGGAAAATAACCTGGAATATTTTAGAAAAGGTCAGCAGCAAGCTTCATCTGATAATCAACAGATTTTATTTTATGCGCAGCCTATTGTTAAAGGAGATGAAAAGAGTCAAATAGGAAAACTCAGCCTTCAGGAAGATGTAGAGACACTAAACGGAAGCAGGCAGCTCCTGCCTGTCGGCCGTGAATCCTCCAGAGAAGCTGGCCCATTAATCTTGTCCTGTTCTTTTCTTTTTTTAGTCATCAGGACCTTCGAAGCTCTGGTAAGCAAACATATTCACTGATCCATTAGTGCGTTGCAGTTTAGAGCAATGAGTACGTCAGCAATGAGAACTCCAAGATGACCACTTCCGTTCTCCTTGCTGCATGTCCAGATTAGGGGCTCCAGTCTTGAAGGAATGAAAGGACCCCCTGGGCAAGCTTGTCTGCAGAAAAAGCTGAACCCTCTGGGTGATTGCTGTAAATCAGCAACTGGGGACACAGGCTTCATGAACTTCTCATTTTACAGATGAGCCAAATGAAGCCAAGTGCAGGGAGACTGTCTCATCAAGTTACAAAAAGGTGTTCCAGAAAATCTACTAATAAGAAAAGCATTAGAGCTCGGAAATGACTCAGTGGCTGCAGTGTACACTGTGCAAGGATGAGACCCTGAGTCCAGATTGCCAGAACTCACATGAAAATAAGGCAGGATGCAATGCTTGACATGAGCCTATAATCCATGCTGGGAAGTGGATGTAAGAAGATCCCACTGGCTCCTGACCAATCAGCAAGGCAGGTTCAGTGAGAGACCCTGGCTCAAAAAGTAAGGTGGAGCTCAAAAGGGGAGGATGCCTGACATCAACCTCTGGCCTCTCCACAATGCACATGTGAACATATGGTCCCTCACACAAACTTGCATGCATATATGTGCACCACACACATACACTATACACATGCACACATGGACATATAGCTCCTCATACAAACTTGCATGCACATAAATGCATCACACACCTAAACTGCACATATGCACACACAGACATGTGGTCCCTCATAAAAACCTGTATACACATACATGCACCATACACATACATTACACACATGCACACATGGACATATAGCTCCTCATACAAACCTGCATGCACATACATGCATCACACACATACACAATGCACATGCACACACAGACATGTGGTCACTCATAAAAACCTGCATACACATACATACACCACACACATATACTATACATATGTACACATGGACATATGGTTCCTCAACACACTTACATACATACATGTACCACACATAAACACACATATATGCTACACACATGTACACATGGACATATGAGCCCTCAAACACACTTTCATCCCACACACACCCCACCCTACACCACACCCCACAGCAGAAAAGAAAAAAAAAAGTGAATCAGGTTGCATGGACCAGAGCTTGCATGTGGCTACTTTTGTCTACACTGCCTGCTGTGTTCTCTCGGAAGAGGCCATCTTCTAAGCAGACATAAGTGGAACAAGCAAACCACGTGTCTTAATTAACTAGAGAACACAATAAGGAATGATTTTAAGCTAGGAGGGCTGCCATAACATCATAAGAAAAGTCAATATGTTGCTTAATACAAGAATTAACTAGTATTTAAATAATAGAAATGACTATCAATTATAAAGCATTACCACAAATTACTTGCTGTACTAACAGCTCCCTTTGTCATTATTAATAATTCCAGCCACCATCTTCCTTTAGATGAAAAGTTGGGGAAGTTTACAATTCAAAGTCCTGTTCCCATTAACAGTATAAAGGGGTCCCCAGAGCCCCTTTCCCTTCTCTTGCCTCTTCAGAGCTAGCTGCTCTTGGCCTCTGTTCTGTGCTGTCAGAAAAACCTAAGATAATCAATCACTTCACATTTGCCCATTATAGGTCGGACTAGCCTTAATATTAAAATCAAACACCCAAGAAAATGCCTGAAGCGACATTTTCTGTTTCTATGCATGGCTTGCTCCAGTCAAATCATTCTGTCTTGTACACCCAGCTTAGTGACAGTGGGAGTCAGGTCTTGCAGGTACTGCATGACAGGGGTGAGTTAGGTAATTTATTAGGAAGCCTGGGTCCATGGCTTAGGTTCTAGTCTTTGTGATCTCAATAAAGGATTTGGGACAAATCATTTAATCAACTAGAGACATTTCACAAAGAAATACTCATGGGCAGCAGTGGCACTTACTCCCCTAAATAGAGGAGATGATAGGAGAAAAACGTTTGCTTTTGTTTTTTTCACATAAAATTATGTTGTCTGCTAATTCTTGGACTGATTATAAACAGGACCCAAGAACAAGGGTGCAAGTCCCAGGTGTGCATCACCCCTTGTCCTCTGGAAAAGCCACATGGTATAGGAGATTCTTCTGTATTTGTGTTGCTTTCATTGGTGAATAAAGAAAACTGCCTTGGCCTTTTGATAGGGCAGAAATCAGGTAGGCGGAGAAGACAGAACAGAATTCTGGGAAGAAGGGAGTGTGGCAGATGCCATGGTTCTCCTGCCCAAGACTGATGTTGGTTAGAAGCTTTCCTGGTAAGCCATGACCTCATGGTGAACACAGATTAATAGAAATGGGTTAGATCAAGAGTGAGAGTTGGCCAAGAAAAGGATAGATATAATGGGCCAGGCAGTAATTTAATTAATACAGTTTTTGTGTTGTTATTTCAGGCCTAAGCTAGCCGGGTGGCCGGGAGCCTTGCAGCTGGGAGCCGGGCGGCAGGTCGGGGCCACCGTTCCTCATTACTACAAATTGGCACCCAACATGGGGCACGAACCTACGACCCTGAGATTAAGAGTCTCATGCTCTACCAACTGAGCTAGCCAGGCAGCCGGGAGCCCTGCGGCCAGGAGTGGGGTGGTAGGATGGGGCCGCCGTTCCTCATTACTACAGCCACACGCATTTACACTTGGTCCTTCCCAGTCAGTTCCTCAGCAGCTCTCTGAGGTGAGACGCATGTGTCCTCTTTTTGGAAACTAGAGAAATGGAAATCTAATGAGTTAAGGCTGCTGAGACAGGAAATAATACAGCTAATATATCAATCCAGGAGGTTCTGTTTTAATGATTTATTTTTACTATTTTTAGTTATGTGACTTTGTGGTAGGTCCGTGTGTGGGTTTGTGCATGCGAGTGCAGGGGCCTTCAGAGGCCCTGGAACTGTAGCTACTTATCTGCAGTTGCCAGCTGCCTGAGGTGCATACTGGGAACTGAACTTGGGTCCTCCAAAGAGCAGTGTGTGGTCTCGACTGATGAATCATCTCTTCATCTCCCATCTAGGAGCACATTGCTCAAATACCCAATGTACACTTGTCACTCTGATCCTAAGCCTCTGCATCCATTTCTGTCTTTTAATCCAGGCTTTTCCACTGACCTCTGCCGATCTTGTCTGCTGGACCTGGGATCTGAGGACCTGAAAGAATGGGGCAGACTGCAGTGCAATGCTGTAGACAGCCTTGCTTCAGTTTCAGTGTGCTTTTATACATAAATGTAACAAAGAAGACAAAATAAACAAAAACAAAGGAAAAAATGATCCAAGGAAAGCTGTTTGAGTTTAGAAAACCATGATCAGAAAAACATGTATGTAAATGTCAGTAAGCACATACTAAATATCAACAGAGCAGCCCTTTCCCAGAACTTTCTCAGGACAGAGCAATTGAAACACAATTGCCTGCCATGGACTATAGATTATACCTGGGAGAGCTTGAAAGCAAGGCAGAGGCCATATCCAGACTCAGGGTACACTGATCAGACTGGGTTCTACAGCTATGTCCTGACATCCAACAAGAATACTCACGTCTTATAAATTGAATGCAAATGTTTGTCGTGGGGCAAGAAATCATGTCCAAGAACAATCCAGGGAACAAAATGAGGTACAGAGGCCTTTTGCTTTTTTTTCCTGGAGTCTCTCTCATAGTTCCCCCAAGGCGTTATTCACCATAGGTCATTCCTTTGACATGTTCTGACATCAAACAAGATGGAAGACACTCGGCTAACACCAAAGGGGCTTTCCACAGAAACCAGCCTAGACTCCACCTCTCAACAGGGTGCTCATAGAATCCCAGGCTCACTCTATCCTCAGTGACCCCCTCCATAGGACTAGAATCTTCTGGAAAACAGAGACAATTCATTATCTGGTCCCTAATCCTTCCCAGGCCTGCTATTCCTAGATGTACAACAAATAATTCTCTCCCATATACAAACTGTTGGTGAAGAATGTTCTCCAAGCATAGCCGACATTACCATCCCCATCAGAATAGCTGTGACTACTTCCAAGAGACCGTCAATATCTGGCTTATCCCCTGGTGGAAGAAATGGGACCGATCATCACACCCTCATCTGAGAGCTCAGCCATTCCCTCCCCCACCTCTCTGTCACCCGAATGCTCTTCTTCCCTAGCTACGGGTGGTCATGCCCTTCTAACATTTGCAGCAGGCAGTTGAGTATATGGAGGTTAACTGAAGTGGGATTTCAGGGCTGCATCTACAGGGAAACAGTTATTCATGCTCCTGTAAGCAACGTCTCCTCCAGGCTCTATAAGCAAGCTCAATGAGCGCTCTGGTTCACCAAGATGGACTTTGGTGGAATCACACTTTGGTCTGTCATTGATGCTCTCTCTAGAGCGAGTAGATACTTCTTCATATATCCCAAGGAAAAGTTCACATAATACATCCTCACAAAGGCTCTCCTCTCCAAAGTCTTAGAATGCATTTCTTGAATTTTTGGACCTCATCCCTTGACTGAGGGCCCCTTCTACACAGAAGTGGCAGAGAGGGGCAGTTCAGCCTGATTGCCCTGGCTTTGCCTCTGACGGGGCTTGGGGTTTCTGCCGTTTCTCTAATCACTGTCTTCTGTGCCTTTCTCTCAGGGGACACTTGATATCTTTCTCTAGACCTCTCTTCTAGGGCTGTGGCCCATGAACTGTTCCACTATGCCAACTACAGCTACGCCCCCTGCCATCTGAAAAGGTGACGGCAGTAAAACAGGAAATAAAGAGTGGAAAGCCCATACTCCTTGGCAGATCAGTCTCTGTCATAATGCTGTAAGGGGGAATGGAAATAAATTTATGAACTATCTGAGCTGCAATTTCTTGATTTCAAAGTAATCCAATCATGGGAAAATGTCAGTTTCAACGGAAGAGGAAAACAAACCTCATGTCCCTGGCATTCCTCAGCTTGAGCAGCTCCTGAGGTGACAGATGTAGCAGTTGTTTGAGAGCTCTGCAAAGTCCTGTGCTAGGCGTGGTGGCCATACGTGTCTGTGTTCATGCTGCAGCAAGCCTTGCATGCAAGAGCTCATGTTCTACCTGTCCTCCAATGTGCCCCCTGCCCAGTTGGGAAGGGGTGCTTGTATGTCAGCCACAACTGATCTGCAGAATCCAGGCTCCAGAACACAGGGGAAGGGCAAAGGACCCATCCTTGTGGATGGAGCCACAGGGATCCCAGTGGCCAAGCCCAGGCCAGATGGAGCAGAGGCTACCAGGGCACTCAGACCAATGAGAAATGAATCAAAACTACAGACCTCCATGTCCCCAACAGATGCTGCTTCTCAGGGAATCATTAGGGGGCTAAACTCAGAGCAGAGCAACCAGGATGGTGTAGATTTGCTGTACAAAAAACAAAGACCTATGCCAAACCTCTACTTCCCGGAGGGATCAGGGCAGGATAGTGTCCAAAGATGGCCTGGATTTTGCCTTTATTTAATTTTGGACATCTCAACACACATCAGTGTCTGAGATTGTGCCTAAGGCTTTACTGAGTTGTCTCTGGTGGGGATTGTTTTCAACTTCTTGGGCAGGGATCTGTCTCTTTTCCTTTATTGAATTGTAAATTCTTGGTAGTTTCCTGTAAATTCTTTACCTTCTTTCAAGCTGCCTGCAGAATTGAGCACACTTCACCTTCCAGCACAGTCTCTCTCCCCAGCACGACGCTCCCTGGGCCTCCATCCATCTGTCAGCAGCTGTTTTGTTCTTGAATGCGGGTCCTTAGCCACCTCTCACATATTTCTGGCCCCTCACTGTCTGCATATCTCTATCCAAACCTACTGCTTCAGGGTCTACATGCATGTCCATGCACGACTCAGACTGCACCTGCTCTTCCTTGCCCTTGTCTACTGGACATCTCTATTTGGATGTCCTGAAGGCCACTGACCCAATACAATAGTACATTTTCTTCTCCCTGTGTTCCCCATCTCAACGAGCAGGTATCCAAGGGAGACTCGCCTAGACACCCTTAACTTCTTAGCAAGCTTCTGTGTCATGCCGCTTCCGAGTATCTTCTGGGTCTCTCAACCACAGCAATTTCCTGCTCGCTCTCTCTAGTGTAGCTGTCTCTTCAGTTAGCTATGGCCACAATAATGCTACATGTTGCAGAACTCAGCATCACAGTGGCATACAAACGGAAGCATCTCATTCTCCCTTATGGCTTGTGGGAGCAGCTGGGCCAGCTCTGCTTCAGGCTGCACAGCTGGGGTGGCTCTGTTCCATTTGTTTCCCATCTTCCTGCTGGGCCCAGCATGTTGGCTGAGGCATGGTGTTCTCGCGGCAAATGCAGAGGTGCAAGGAAACAAACGGCAATACTCAACATCTCTTAAGCTAGGCTTCAGGTGGCTCACCAGTGACCAAACCCAGCAATGTGGCCTGGCCCAACGCCAAGGGGTAGAGGAGCACAGTTGGCTGACGAGGGGGCCAGGACAAGAGTATGGCTGCAGGGAATATTGAGACCAATGATGTAATCCAATGCTGGCCCTGATTCCCACCATCAGATGGGCTATGTCACTCTCCATTGTCCCTGGGGCAGAGTTTAGACACACCATCTGACCTCTGTCTTTTCACAGCAGCCATTATACGCTGTTCCTGCTCTACTGAAATACGCTGGCTTTCACAGTTTGCCTGATTTTTTTTCTTTTCTTCTGGATTTTACAAAGCTGGGACATTGACTCCCTCTTCCCAGTCCCCAGCTAGTTCCCTTCCTGCAATTATCTACATTCTTCTATTTCCCCCTCAGTTCTCTCTTTAATTGCTACTTCCCCCCAAACCCTTCCTGACCCCGAGGCAAAGCTAGTTGCCCTCCTATCATGAGAAATATCCCTTTGTTCCTAGCTCTCCCCTGCAGGTACTCTTAATCATCCATATTGTGCTTACCCAAGGAGAAGAATGATGTCTTGTTTCTAGGGCTGAGTCACTGTGCTAGGGTTGTCCCTTGTAAATAATTTGTAGTGGATGGATGAAGGATGTCACATGGGACTGGGATTATCAGGTTTACTGCCTTTGCCTTTCTCTTTTCTACAAAAAAAAATGTTATAAACTTGGGGTGATTTTATAAGTAAGGGAAGGAAATCTCTTAAGTTCTGGTCCAGTACAGACTGAGTCCTTATTATGGGAATTTACTGACTTTTTAAAAGAGCTACCTACACAGTGATAATTTAGCACACCCCACCATCTAGACTGGCCCACGATGCCTCTACTTTAGTTTCTACTTTTTTGGTGGTTCCCTCTGTTGGGCAGCACCCAGACCTGTGTAAAAAGGAGTGCCCAGTTTTGCAGGCAATAAAGCCAGCTTACTGTACTGAGTTACCCACAAATGACCACAGATTGAGTAGCTCAAACAATACAGATTTGGTATCTTCTGACTCCGTAAGGTAGAGGTCTGAAATGACACCTGAAAAGTTGTCTGATCTCCCTGAGAAGACACACACCTCAGATTCAGACATGAACTCTGCCTTCTAAGTGAAACTCTATCTTTCACAATTAGCATATTTTAAAATAACCACTATTTTGGAGAGTGTTGGAGAGATAGCCTGGTTGGTCAAGGGCTTGAGTGACAATCCTCGTCACCCACTAATAAACCAGGAATGTGATAAAACTCAGAGGAGAAAGGGCTCTGTTCTTTGTGGCCTTCTTTGGGGAAGATAATCGGCAAGAATATAATTCTTGGTACTATGGCATCCATTTGACTGATTTGAAGGGGACACTGAGCTACTTGGAGAGGTAAAGAGAGCTGGGGTCTTTGCCGCTCCTGAATTGTTGCCCCAGTGCTAGCACCCCCTGCCTGGGAGCCTCGCTATGGAAAATGCTTAAATGTCTTTGTTGCACGAGCCTCTCTGTTTATATGGTTGCTCTGTTATTTGTAGCAGAAGTAATTCCTGATACAAATAGCTTGAAATTTATCCCTCAATACCCCAAATTTCTCATTAACAAAATATTAGAAATCACACCAGTGCAATCTATTATTCAGCATAGTCTCAGGGCCTGAAATGTTTTCACAGCCAGTCTTTATTGACTACCATGGCCAATGCCCCGGAGAGTAGGACTCAGTGGCCTGACGATCCGCCATTTGTGTTTTCGCTGGTGTTCTAATCCTCACTCCCTTACTCCCCTGACTCTTCAGAGGAAGCAGCAGAGGTGGGACCAAACCTCATGACCCGCTTTCTGAGATATTTCTTGGGAAGAATTTACTTACAGTTTGGGAGGAAAAATAACAAATAGCACCCATGTCAGGGCTGTGTTCCCTAAAAACTGTCAACATTTTACTTTTCATGGCAAAAGAGTCTTTGCTACATGAGTGGTTGAAGGTCCTCCAGATGAGGGATTATCCTGAAATATGTGGGTGGGTCTAGCATCATCACTAGGGCCATAAAAGTAGAAGGGAATGGGGCTGAAGAGAGGATTTAGCAGTTAAGTTTGTACACCATTCTTGCAAAGGAACTGAGTTCGGTTCCCAACACCATGGTTGGTTCACAAGGGATCCAACATCTCTGACTTCATCGAGCACCCACAATCGTGAGGTGTGGTCAGTTTTGAAGAGGGAGGGAGCAGACCCTAGGGAGAACTGCAGGCAGCCTCTGGAAAATGGAAAGAATGAGAGAAGAGGCAGGTTAATGGGTCAGAGCGCAATGGGGCATGGGAAAAACTGGTGTCTTTTAGAAGGCTTTGGCTGTTTTGACGTAATATTTTAAATTTCCTTTAGAAGCTTTCTATGGCAACTGTAGGTGCCAATTTATTGCAAGTAAACTAGTGTAGACGGAGATTTGGGTCTCCACGTTTCCAGCCCACTGTTTCCGTAGAGAATGAATTACAGGGCAGGCAAGTCAGCACCACGGTATCACTTGCGGCTGTATCACTTCCCAGACTAAGTCCTTTGCCGTAACCTCCAGAGCCTTCAAAATTAGAATCATTACTTAGACAGGGAGCCGGCAACAGAAATCAAATGAGAGGCTGCAGCAGGCTAATGAAGGCCAGCGATCCGGCAATTTGATGAGAGTGAAGAGCTCTAGTAGGTAGAGGAAGGCACTGCTTCATGATGCTTAGAGGTGGAGCCAGGTCTTTACAGCGCTCTACCGAAAAAGCAAAGTTTAAATATGTGCGTGCGAGTTTATGCATGTGTGTGCGCATGCACGCATGCATGTCTGCTAATCAATTTGCCTATCCACCTGTCCATTCATTCAAGTGGCAGAGGAAAGGAAAGGAATAATATTTAGATGACTTGGCTAGCGCTAGGCAAAGTGCTGTTCTATGACCACAGTAACTGCTTTTCCTCTACTGCTCAGTCCAGCTTCAGTTAATGAGGTTAGTAAAGTGTCCGGAGATGACTGCTAGAGACAAATGGTGCTATACACTTTGGAACACCAAGCAAAGTGTCCACATTCAAATTGAGGGAAGAACTTGGGAATTAAGCAAAACAGAACAAAATTATGCATACGTTAAAACTTTGCTACTTATACAAACTGTGTAATACTAATTCATGTAAAATCATTCCTTGAAAACGATGCTATGTGCCAGAAACTATTCTCTGAACGTAACTGATTTTTCTCAGTCTTAGACATTTGAAGAAACATAGGTTGTTCCTGAATGCTAGGCTGTGTAACAGTTTGACAATGTAATTGGTTCATCCTCCTTGACCTATGCTAACGGGTATTTTAATTAAGGAACTCCATGAGCTCCAGGACTGGGTGATTAATTTATTTGGATCCCCATTTATGCTGTGAGGACCCCAAATCCCTGTCTCCTGGACTTTCATTTCCCCAAGAAATACTAACACAGGCAAAGATGAGAGGTCAGGATGACAGTGAAGCCACAGCGATCAGTAGGCTGGCAATCACCTGGGAATCAGGGACCAATTCCTCACAGGAGGCAACTCCAAGAGACTCTGTGAGCTCAGAACCAGGAAAGCCACTGACTTAGGGACCAACCAAGCTTTTTCTCAGCTCCTCCAGTTTGGATAGAAGCTTCTGCTGACTCACTTTTCTGAAAATTCAGTTCCTCCCTGCTTTTATTGTCACTAAGTTAATAGATTTTTTTAATATCTTTTTATCCTGGCACATAATTCTTTATGTTTACAGATCAATATTGGGGTAAATTTCTTTGCTGAGTAATGATCCTTAGAAGGATTCCTAGGAGGGAATGTTTCCAAAGGTTTCCAGGGCCCAAAAAGAACGGCTGCAGATTTCATGTGGTTCTATAATCGTGTTGTCCAAGAGTCCCACGAAATGTAATAGCCATTTTCGGGTCTTTTGTGATTGAGAAAAACTCCTTAGTAACTAAGGGCAGAAAATAATCGGTTGCATCTTCAAAATGGATGACTTCTCCAAGACAATTTAATCCAATGTGCATGCCGAGGAGTCTGACGCCAGCCTGCTGACAGCTTCCACCCATTTGAAATCTTCTAGGATATGTCACTGATTCCACAAACTGCAAGCAGAAGTCCTACCGAACCATGTGCTTGTGCTTTTCTTGGCCAGTTTATATTTCTTTTTGAGAAGGGCTGAACATTTGTCTCATCTAACACAGTAAGCAAAAAAGCTAAGACAAGAACTTAGGTCTCCCCTACAAGTCCAGGACTGGTTCCCACCCAGGAAGACTATAAGCAGGGATTACCACTCAGTGGGGGCTTTCTTTCCATGTCTTTCCTGGACATTTGCCTTTTTGCTGCCCTTTGATATATCTCTGTGCATTAGACCCGGACCACTGGTTCATGTGTGGGAGAGGCTGAATCTCTCATTCTCCCTGGGCATCTCTGAAAGGAGACTTCAGTTGTTTGGCTCACAGGAAAGGGGTTAGTGTTTTCTGCTTCTGACACCTGGAAAGGACTAATCGGTCAGCCAAAAATATGAACTAAACACCAACTCGCGTCGAGGTGTGAGATGCTGGCAGATGGAGTGTTTAACAGAATGGAGAAGCTTCTCCTCATCTCCCGCTAAATTCTTATCAGGAAGCAGATGTTAGCCTAAAACACCACAGATAAACCTATTGCATTGCTTAGGATAAGGGTGGCGATGGGGAATGAGTAGTTAAGGATTACACAGGGTAAAGAGCTGGGTTCAGTCTCAGGTCCAGGAAACAATGAGTACACAGGCCCTGAGGCGAGAAAGAGGTGCCTCATGTATGAAGAAATTATTCAAAGCGGAGAAAGAGGACTGAACAAATAGCCCAGGACATGTCACCTGTTGCTATACATGGTTGTGTGTAACTTGCCAGCCTTTATCCTTTTAAGTTAGAGTTAACAACCTGGCAGTAGGGCTTTTGGAAACTACTGGCATAACAAATTCTGTACAAACAGAGCGACATTCTGTATGTGCCGCTCAGTCTTTGCTTTGGTGAAGAAAGGAAAGTGACAGGGCTCTGAAAGTTTCACGGTCCAGCTCTGGGCTTGTCCCTGGCACTGTGGGACAGACTTGTGGTTGCCAAGCAACCCATCTCTTTTCCTCACTTCTCTTTTTAATCTGTAGAGCGATGTATCTCTAAATAAAAAAAAAATCCATTACAGTGTCTATGAGTGTGAACGTCTTTTACTAGTTTGGGATGTGTGAGGAATGGTACCAGGGTAAGGGTTAGGAAAACAAAATGATCTAGTTCCTTTACCTTGGCCCTTTCCTCTTACTTTACCTCAGAGTCTCATATGGGCTCCTGAAGCAGAGATCACTGTGGACCAGTTCCAAGGCTGACATACTGTGCCTGCAGGTTTGGAGCGGCCAGACCTTCCCTGATTGCTGTGCAGATCATGCCTGCTCATCTGCCTGCTATGGCTGCTTTTCCACCTAATAGGTGGCCCACAAAACCTACAAGCACCAAAATGGGTGGTTTTAAGACAAGTTTGTCAATCCATGAACTATTATTTCTGAATTATTATGTGATCAATAGAACTGTATACATCACAGTGAAACCCATCAATTTATATGATGAACGAGCTCTCCCGCCAAGACAAGGTTTCTGTGTTACCCAGGCTGGCCTTGAACTTGCAATCCTCTTGCTTTAGTGTTGGAATTACCAGTGTGCAACCCTATACCCAACTAAATAAATGTTTATAATTATAAGCATAAATGATGACTTGACTAATTTCACCTGAACAAACTTTGAACAAAAATGAAGCAAAAGTTTAAGACTAAGGATTTTTTCATTTGATTGAAAGAAATACTTAGCACTTATATTATGTATCATATTTTTAAAAGAAGGAAAGAAAGGAAAAACAGAAATGACATTGATTCATCCTGGTGTGATTTTTTTTTCTCCAAATAAGTACATCAAGCTCAGAGAGGCCCCATGAACTGAAAGTCAATGAGCTAGCTCTCTGATTGTCCTGTAAGGCCTTCTCTCCCTCCCCATGAATCTCACTACATCCGGTTACTGAAATTCTTGGCTCCAATTGTCACATGAGATATTCTGAAAGCACGCCGGATTTTCCTCCTTTGGGAGGTGCAGGACTTAACACATGCACACCTGCCCTTCAGGTGCTCAGAGTGACCAGGATCTCTAAAGTTGGGGGTCCTTTTACCCTGCAACAGTTGTAGGGCGGCAGAGGATTCATATTCAGGGCTCGTGTGCCCGTGCCCAGGTGTGGCAGTGTGCACTGTGCCTGGCAGGTGTGAGTCCTCCTCAGCTTGCTCTGCTGCTCCGCAGCCTCCAGGAGCAGGTTGCTTCCCAGACAGAGCGCTGACGGGTTTTGAGCTAACAAGTTCAAGAACACAAGCTATGTGAGCGCAATGGAGCTGAATCTACAGCCTCAAAGTCTCTCCCATTTCCTCCTGGAAGGATTAGCCTTACTCCCAAAAAGACCTGGCCAATTTGCATGAGGCTAGGCCACTTGTCAGAGCATCTGCTTGGGCTGCCTAGACCCTCTGTTTTCTGCAGAGCAAGTTGCAAGAAGGAATCTGGGGGACTGATTCCTTCCTGGGGTCATCTGATCACAAAAGCCTTACAAGCCCCATTCTGTGGCAGGCTTGTAACTCACCGCCATTGGTTCTGTACCCCACCCCTTCTCCCTGCACCCCCCAAGAGAGACTATGGTACTGAATATTTGTCTCTACCACTAAACAGTCCCTGCCATTTTAAGTCCCCAGCTGCTCTATGACCTTTTCAGCTCCGGTTCTTCCCGTCAGGTAAATTAGCATAGAGCTCCCAAATGCAGGGTAGAAAGGCATTGGACCCCAAGTAGCCATCTTGCCCTGAGTTAACCCACTTCCATAAAGGTCAAAACATGTGCTGATTGTGACAGGGAATCAATCCACAGCCTCGTTCCCCTTGGGGCTGCTCTTTTTCTACTGAACCACACACACTTCAAAAACTATGCAGAGACCCGCAGCGGAGCACTGGGTTTAGCTGCCAAAGTCCAGTTGAAGAGTGGGAGGGGTAAGAATATAAGCAAAGAGGTCAAGACGATGATGGGGACACCCACTGAAACAGTTTACCCGAGCTAATGGGAGCTCACCAACTCCAGCCAGACAGGGAAGGAACCAGCATAGGACCAAACTAGACCCTCTGAATGTGGCTGGCAGTTGAATGGCTGGGGCAGACTGCGGGGCCACTGGCAGCGGCAACCAAGATTTAACCCTACTGCTTGTACTGGCTTTTTGGGAACCCATTCTCTTTAGATGAATACCTTGCTCAGCCTAAATATAGTTGGGAGGACCTTGGACCTTCCCCAAATCAATGTGCCTTACCCTCTCTGAAGAGTGGATGGGGGGTAGAGTGGAAGGAAAGGTGGACGGAATGGGAGGAGGGAAGGGAATGGGAACTGAGATTGGTATGTAAAATGAAAAAAAAAAAGTTTGTTTTCTTTATTTAAAAAAATAAAATAAGAAAAAAATTAAAAAAAAAAAACTATGCAGATGTCTCTAGAAACCATTCCTTCCCCACCTCTACACCAGGCCCAGAGCCTGCATGTGAAGAGAATTTGATCCTTCCACAGTCCCAGAGACTAAACCACAGCCTCACGGCCTCACATCGCAAGTGTGGTTGGAGCACTTGGTACCATTTTAGGCTTCCCCAAACATCAAGACCAACAACAGAGTGCCAGACGGAGCACCCAGGAGGAAAGCATCCCTACTTCAAATAATCGCCTACCCTCTACAAGATTCTCAAGTCCCTAGTACCTCCTCCCCCATCCTCACTGTACACAGATGATCTTATTTCTAATACTTGAGAAAATTGAAGCAATCAGACATCTTCCACAGTCCTCGCTACCACATCTACCTCCCACCAGCATCCATACCCTCTGCCTCTGAGGATCTTAGCTCCGATGAATATCTGTTCTCTTTTGTCTCGCTCAAGGACACCCTTCCAGCAGTTTATCTTTCTCTCTCCTACATCATCAATTTTCTTTCGACTGAGTCAGTCCCATGAGTATACACCAAGAAGTTATTTATCTCATCTAAAAAATTTTAAAGTAAAAAAATCCAAAAGTCTTTAAGAAAAAAAAAATCTCTGCTTTCCCCCACTGTTCCCATTTCTTTCTTTGCTTCAGTTTTCAACAAAACTTCCTGGAAGAGATGTAGGCACTGGCTGCCTCCAACTTATATCCTCACGTCTCTCCTCAATCTTCTAATGTCACACTTCTCATCAAAATGACTGAAGAAACTGGGTATGGTAGTACATACCTTGAGGCAGAGACAGGAGTCTCTGCCTGTAAGTTCCAGACCAGCCTGAGCTACATAGCAAAACCCTGTCTCAAAAAGACCCACAATGATCTTTTAGCGTTGTTTGACACAATGACCCTTTATCTCCTCAGTACCCCTTCCAGAGGCATCCAAGTACATGTTAACCCAACACTCTCCTTGTTTTCTTCTGATCCCATTTGTGTGCTTCTCAGTCCTTTTCATCCATCCCCTTCTCTGCAAACGGCTCCTGTTGGAATATCCTGGGGTTCAGCCTGAATCTCTTTGTCTGACTTCAATGATCTCATCATGTGTCATCTGTTTTAGCGGGAGTTACTTGTAGGTGGAGTTTCTTTATGCCCTAACTGCTGCTCTTAAATAACCACAAGAGACTTAATATTATTTATAAATGCTCAGCCAATAGCTCAGGCTTGTTACTAGCTAACTCCTACATTTTAACTTAACCCATATCTCTTATTTACCCTCTGTCATGTGGTGGTACCGTCCCTCAACACAGCATGTTCATCTTGCTTCTCTCTGCATCAGCTTGTGACTCCTCAGACTCCACCCCTCTTCTTCCCAGCATTCCCTCCGCCCCCAAAATCCTGCCCAGCAATCAGCCAATCAGCTTTTTGTTAACAATGAGACCAACACATGTTCACACTGTACAGAAGGATTATTGCAGTTACTTTTCTCATTGCCTTGGTTAGGGATCTGACCAAAAGCAATGTAAGGAAGGAAGGGCTTGTTCTGTCTCACAGTCTGAGAGAGCATTTAGTCATGGTGGGAAAGGCATGGCAGCAGGAGGTAGACGCTGTCACCACAGTCAGGATGCAAAGAGAGATCAATGCTGATGCTAAGCCATTTTTCTCCTTTAATTCTGTCTGTGTCTGCAGCCACTCACCTCAGGTGGGTCTTCTTTCCTCTGGAAAAGCCCAGAGGTATGTGTCCTAGGTGATTCTAAATTCTGTCAGGTTGGCAATGAAGACCAATCATCATATAGAGTCACATTGTATAGCCAAGGCTGGCTTTGAACTTGAAATCCTGCTGACTCAGCCTCCCAGGTGTGAGTGTTAGGATCTCAGGTATATATTGCCACACTTGGATAGCTGAGTAATTTTTAAATAATGTAAATTTCTATCCTGTAGTACCAGAACCTCTAAGATGCAGGGTGGAGTTGCCCACAGACTGTCTGATCTAAGATGCAGGATGGAGGTGTCTGTAGACTATCTGATGTAAGGTTCAGGATGGAGGTACCTGCAGACTGTCTGCTCTAAGATGCAGGACGGAGGTGCCTGCAGACTGTCTGATGTCAGATGCAGGGTGGAGGTGCCCACAGACTGTCTGATCTAAGATGCAGGATGGAGGTGCCCACAGACTGTCTGATCTAAGATGCAGGATGGAGGTGCCCACAGACTGTCTGATCTAAGATGCAGGATGGAGGTACCCACAGACTGTCTGATTTAAGATGCAGGATGGAGGTGCCTGCAGACTATCTGATGTTGGATGCAGGATAGAGGTGCCTGCAGACTGTCTGATGTCGGATGCAAGATGGAGGTGCCTGCAGACTGTTGAATGTCGGATGCAGGATGGAGGTGCCTGCAGACTGTTGAATGTCGGATGCAGGATGGAAGAGCCCTCACACTGTCTGATGTCAGGTGCAGGATGGAAGTGCCTGCAGACTGTCTGATGTCAGATGCAGGATGTAAGTGCCTGCAAACTCTCTGATGTCATATGCAGGATGGAAGAGCATGCAGACTGTCTGATGTCAGATGTGGGATGGAAGAGCCTTCACACTGTCTGATGTCAGGTGCAGGATGGAGGTGCCTGCAGACTGTCTGATGTCGGATGCAGGAGGGAGGTGCCTGCAGACTGTCTGATGTTAGATGCAGGATGAAAGAGCCTGCACACTGTCAGATGTCGGGTGCATAATGGAGGTGCCTGCAGACTGTCTGATGTCAGGTGCAGGATGGAGGTGCCTGCACACTGTCTGATAGGTGCTGCTCTCTCTTCAGAGCTGTGTCCTCATCTGTCAGACTAGGAGAGGCTGCTCCCTTCATCCTCTTTTCCAAAAACACCAATTCCAGCTTCTATGCAATTTTGAGAGGACGTCAGTGTTCATACCATAAAGCAAAACCTAACTAGACCCACACTTGTCCCAAACTACCCGTTGCCCCTGCCATCAACCCTGTTCTCCTCTGGAAAAAGTGACTACATCTTTCTAGTTATTGAAGTTCCAAGCTTTCAAGGCATTGTACACCCATCCTTCATGTTACCTATCAAATCTTTCAACAGGTACGATGGGTTGAAAAACACTTAGAACCGACGCTTTCCATGTCACGGCTGCCGTGCTGTAAGCTCGTCTCTCACGCGGGTCTCTAGAACAGCCTTCCCACTGGTTCCTTATCTTACTTCTGTATTTTTTTCTCATTACTACCCTTCATAAAGATAACTGATATCGGCTTTGCTCAGTAGTGCAGGGTAGAGACCAATGGTAGCTGTGGAAGCCTGAAGAACTGTCCAGGGAAGATATCCATGTTCTAATCCTAGGAACCTGTCTTGACTTTTGTGTTTTTATGGAGATAACTAAGAATCTCAAAGTGAGAAATTTTGTCTCAAATTCTGTGGGTGGGTGGGCCCTAAAGTGCAATCACAGATATTGACATTGTGGCGGCGGGGGGGGGGGGGGTGACGTGATGGGCAGACACTCGTTAGAGTAAGAAGAGGGGACAATGTGACCATGGAGGCAGAAACTAGAGTAGATCAACCTAAACCAAGAAATGTCCCAAGCTACCAGGCTCTGAAAACACAGGAAGAGACCCTTTCTCAGAGGTTCTCCAGTGTTAGCCCTGTTCAACCTTAATGTCAGCCCAGTAAGACTGACTTTAGCCTACCGCTGTGAGAGAATACATCCTGCTGTAGTGAACCACCAAATGTGTGGTGCTTTGTTAGAGCAGCCACAGGAGACTTTCCTCACAATCATTCAGAGTCTATCAGCCCAACATGACCCAGCCCTGTTAAGTCTCTGACTCCATCCCTTCTCCGCCCCTCCCACATTCTAGGCACCTTGACCTTGTCCTATTTCTGTTCCTACACAAACCTTGGCCCCAAGTTCTGTCACTGCCTTTAATCTAGTTGTTCCCTCAACCTGATATTCGGGTCCCTCCCTCACTTCCCAGGTCCTTGCTTAGATGAACACCTCCCTGACCACACCCATTCCTCACTCTGGCTTTGACCTCTGCCACATTCCTGATCCATTTGTCTTTCATCTTTTACTCTATTATTTTCTTGGATTGCTATCCTCTGCCCTATCAGAAGATTCTAAAAGGCAGAACTGTTCTGTGTTGTTTCCCAATTACTAGGCAAGACCTGATACAAGCAAGCATTCAGTAAATATGTGTGGGAAGCCTTAGAGTTTCTAGGGTGATGATGTAAATTAAGGCCACTCCCCCACCTGCTGTGGGATAATGTTCTTGTACACTGTAAAGATTTGCCACTCATATTAGTTTAATAAAATGCTGATTGGCCAGTAGCCATGTAGGAAATTTAGTCAGGATGGCCAGACTAAGAAAATTCTCGGAAGAGGAACGGCAGAGAGCCAATCACCAGTCAGACATAGAGGAAGCAAGATGAAAATGCCTTACTGAGAAAAAGTACCAAGACACGTGGCTAAACATAGACAAGAATTATGGGTTCATTTACGCTATAAGACCTAGTTCATAAT
Organism: Ondatra zibethicus; assembly: GCA_004026605.1. Lineage (NCBI taxonomy): Eukaryota > Metazoa > Chordata > Mammalia > Rodentia > Cricetidae > Ondatra > Ondatra zibethicus. Next base: position 70,247 of record PVIU01005718.1, on the reverse strand, counting down.
AATCCTAAGCTGGTAGGCCAAACAATTTATAATTAATAGAAGCCTCTGTGTGTTTCTTTGGGACTGAACAGCTGGAGGACTTGGAGGGACAGAAACCTCCGTCTACACCACCCCCATCCTCTGACCCCTGCTCTCTCACAGTCACCGTCCTGGCAAAGCAAGCCATGTAGACGAGGCAGCAGGAATTTGAGTCTAAAATATATGTTTCATAATTTCTCTTTAAATATATTGTGTCCCACCCTTTCTTTGTAAAAAACTTATGTAGTCGAGACTAGCCCTGAACTCCTGAGCCTCCTGCTTCCACCTCCTGAGTGCCAGGATGACAAGCATGTGCCACCGCTCCTGACTTTCTTCTATTGCGTTTTTCTATAGGGACAGGGAACAGTTTGGATCAATGGATTCACTTAAGGTTATTTTCTTTCCTCCCTTTCTCTGCCTGGGGCCTTGTCTTTCAGGCCTAATAGGACTATGGATCAGGGGCCTGGCAAGGAGGGGCCTGGCCAAAGTACCTACCTGTTGTTTCCTTTGGAAAACATGTCTACTCTCCAGAGACTGCAGTTTGTCTCAAAGAGGTCTTCTTACCTCAGCTAAGAGACCACAACCATATATGACACTTGTGGCGCACGCAGGCCGCCTCGACATAACTGCCTGAGCTGCAGGCAGATTTGAAAATGTTTAAAGAGCACCACCATGTCTCAGGCTCTGGGAAGTTTGAGAGGCTCCAGACTATCTGTGCTCTGGGTTTATAGCCTGGAGAAAAAGTCCAAGTCACATATATAAACATAGGTGAGTGTAGAAGGTAGCATAGGGTAAGTGTGAGGGAAGGAGAGCGGAGGAGGGGCTTTCAAAGACACCACAGAGCTGAAGCACAAGGATGAGGAAGGGGCCATGCAAAAATCTGGAGAAGCAGATTTCTAAGCGTAAGAAACAGAAATCCCGGGCTTGAGATAGGGGTGAGTTTGGTCTAGTGCCTGTATTGAGAGGTGATTACATTGGGGTAGGGGGTAAAGAAGGGGTGTGTTCAAACCAGATCAAACAGTACCTTCTTGCTGATTGATTCATATGCCAAGACCTCATGAAGCCACCTCAGCCCATCTCTGCCCCTCCCTCTGATCTATAGAGTGAAGCGCTCCCTGTTCCATGGAAGCCACCAGGAAGATTGGTCCAACTGTTGTCTCTCCTTCAAGTCCCCAAACTCTCTGGGGTTTATTTTACCCACCTTTGTATTTAGCTTGGGATAGGGCAGAATGGGAAGTCCTCCCTTAGGGACACAAATCATAACTAATTGCATGATCCGGAAAGTTTGTGAACTACATAGGGCAAGGGAAGGTCAAATAGATTCCCTATCAAGAAAGCCCTTCTAGGTCGTCTTCTATGATGGGCTTTTTACAACTCTGTCAAGATGCAGAATTCTAGTTCTCATTCAAGTTCCCCACAGAAGTTCAAATCCTGCTTGGGAGAAGAAAATTGATAATTGCCCTAGAGTTGTCAACCACACACACACACACACACACACATACACACACACACACACACACACACACACACACACACACACACACACACACACACACACACATCAGTATTCTTATGATCTGAATACACGCATTAAAAAGCCTTCCTTTGAACTAGTTGTAATGTCTTATTGATTTTCCCATTGTTAAGCACGTACGTACATTTTCTGTTGGTGTGGGAGTCGAGAGTTTACCTTTTCTGAGAAATTTTCTCCACAGCTCTACTGAACGTTCTCTTTCTTCTTCTCCCCTCCCTCTTTTGCTTGTCCCCTCGTTCTGAACAAGCATAGAGCCTGGAGGGAAGGCAGGAGCAGAGGGCACCCTTGGCCGTGTGTGCGGGTGAACAACTGAAGCTCAGGAAAGTGGAGTTGCCCTCTAGTGTCCCGGCGGCTCCGATTCTGGAGACATGTGCCAGGCGGTGGGCGGTGGGGAGGGGGGAGCGTTGCCCAGGATACTTGGAAACCACGCTGAGGAGAGGCAGCTGTTCCCAGGAATATGAATGTCCTGTGGTGCACAATTCAGTTCTCTAAGATGAAGACCACTCAATTGCCAGAAGCAGCCAAGGGAGAAAACCCTCAGCAACTTTAGTCTAAAGGATACTGCTCTTCTGTACCTCAGCGACTACACCTCCAGAATCCTGCTGGGACCCAGACAAGCATCCCCTTCATTCACCAAATCACCAAACCATGATGAGTTTCATGCTCTTCTCCCTAACACCCTTCCCCCAGACATCCAACAAAGGAAAATAAACAAATAGGTAAAGAATGGTTTATAGCCTTCAAGTAAAGACAGTTCTACTGAAAGGCTTTTCTACTGAGAATGGCGTTAGGTATATGTCGTTTTTAAGCCCATCTTCCTCCGGTAAGATTTACATTCTTGTTTTGCTTAAGATTCACATTTTAATGTGGTAATGAAAGCAAGTGAGATGGTATCATTGCAAGGGATCCTATTTAGTTAATTATAAGGCCCCATGCTGCAAATCTTTGCGCTGAGTTTTTCAGACACTGAAGAGACTGCTGTTGTTCCTCTCTCCCCCTACCTGGGCCACAGGAGTCTGAAAGCCATGTCGGAGAGACAGAGAGATGGAGCTGGGGCAGAGGCGGTGGGAAGGAGAGAGCAGGGTCAAGGCTATGCCTTGTACACAACCCTCGATTCATTCACCAGTCCGGGAGGCATGGGTGAATGGAAAGGGTTCCGATTCTGTAGTCAGACCTTGAACTCTTATCCCTGCCATTTACCAGGTGGGTGACCCTGCTTTGGGGGACATTATTTAACAACCCCACAATTCTAATCTTCCCCATATTGATAACGGTGCTCTTTCAACAAACCTCCTGGGTTTGCTTTGAAAATTAAATTAGGTAACAGATTTAAAGAAGTGGAGAGACACATGCCCAGTACCAAATATGTGCTGGTTCTTTCCCAGACAGAGGCCGACCATCTTGAGAAACATCCAACACCAAGCGCCTGACTTGCCAGCGGTCAACGGAACTACAGGCGTGTAGTCAGAAGACTAGGAGCAAACACTGGAACAAAGGAGGGGACATAGCAAGAGTCTAAGGGAGCCACAGGAAGCCCCAGATAGAGGGGGGGCCCACTGAAGTCAGAAACAAGGCAGAGAGATGGTAGCATTTCTAAGGCAAGATCTAAAGAGCAGAGACCACAGTGAGAACAACGGGCTTCATCACCCGAGGAGAAGAGCAGAGTTGATGGGGTTGAGGCCTGCTAGACAGAAATGAGCCAAATAAACCTCTCTGCAGCACCATGCAGTGTAAAGCAGGGGTTCCCAACCTGTGGGTCGTGACCCCACAGGGGCCTAATGTTGAATATTTACATTACGATTCATAATAGTAGCAAAATTACAGTTATAAAGCAGCAGCAAAATAATTGAATGGTTGGGAGTCACCACCACATGAGCAACTGTAGTAAAGGGTCACTGTGTTAGGAAGGTTGAGAACCATCGGTCTAGAGCATGATCTGTCTTTAAAGAGACCTTGCTTTTGCATTATTCTCCAGCTCCTGTTCAGGTGGGTAGTGCTAGGGGCAGGGCAGACCCAACAATCCAGGGTGGTAACTACCATGCATTCATAACTTAAGTCAGCTCAGGGGAGCATTTATGCCCCAACAATTATTTGGAAACTCTTAGAGGGCTTTATGGCTGGTATAAGCTCTAAACGATTGACAGTGGCTGCCTAGAACATTGCCTTGTGAGATATTTTGAAGGTCACGTTGTAGAAGAATGCTGTGGTTGATTATTCATGTCTGCCAAGGGCTTGGGAATGACGAGTGAAGACGCATTTGCTATCTTCAGCCTGAGGCAGTCCAGCTAGTTTCTTCTAGCTAATAGGCATCTGGGCATGCCTGTAAGTTGCTGTTTGAGTTTATTCCTTGATGTATTCCTTCACTGAGTAACCCTGACATACCTTGCATCCACAGTCCTGCTGCACTGAAGGATGTAAGGCCATCCTGTGGGAAGAATAGTTTAAGGACCCATAGCCTTTTTCCAGACTCAAGCATACTTTGTACATCATTTAGATTTAACATCAATGAGCCATCCTATAAAGAAACAGTTATTGGCTGAGCTGTTATAGGCAAGGAAACTGAGCTTCATCTGAATTTTGGAAGGAATGAGTGAAATAATTCCTGTCACTTCTTCAAGTATAGACTTTGGATCTTTTCCTGAAGGCACCGAGAAGGAGACCAAGCTGGTGGGAAGCTACCTTCCCTCTGTGTCACAACCTTCCTGACACATTGGCCTTCCCTTAGCCAAGCTCTGAGCATTACCTAACCTAGGAGAATGTGTCTGCAGTGGCCCATACTTTACCTCCATAGAAAATAGCTATTTAAATATCCCTCGAGTCTGCACTTTCTGAATCATTAAGGCTTCAGGGTGCATCAATTACACTAATTTGGGAAAGTGATCAAATTCATGCAAGGTTGTTATTTTTAAAGAAAAGACATTTCAGCATATTGATGGGGAATTGGTGTTCAGAGTACATAGATTTCCAGTTATGTCCTGTCATGGCAAGAGTCCATCGGTTTCCTTTAAAAGATGGAGAACACATTATGCCCGGTATTAACAAAGATCAATTTCAGTAAAGGAAGCCATTCAACACAAGGGAATTGAGCTGAGCTGGGAATAAATGACGTAATGCTTGAAGCGATAAGGGATAAGTCATACGGGACTCCAAGTTCTTGTGTAAATGATGATTAAATGGAATTTTTGTTCGGGCTTTTCTACAGAAGATGATTTTTTTCTTTACTGTAAAGTATAATATATCTATTTTGGCATTGTCAGTGAAGTATGCAGTTCATAATTAGCCTTCTTAAGGATTTCAGATTCCTTTTGGTCCTAACGTGAAGGGAGGGTCTTATCTCTCCTGCCGGCTCGCTCCTGCTCTTCAAACCCCAGTGACAGCCCTTTATAAAAATTTAGCTTCCGCTGTTATCTTTCAAGAAAACTGCATTTTAAACTTCAATGCAGCGAAGAGTTACAAAGACACTATGAGGATAATATGGAAGATGTTGGAAATAGAGCCAAGATAAGCTTGCTGCTGAGATGGGAGATGCAGTAGAAGAAAGAAAAAGGAAAATGAGATGAACAGAGCAGGGTTTCTGTCAGTGTCCCTAAGGAAGGGGCCAATGAAACCAGGCTTTTTTTGTTTTTGTTTTTTGTTTGTTTCTCTGTGAGTGAATTTCTTTAGGTTCCACAAAAGCTATTGTGCTATTTGAGCATATTTATATTAATGTTTAGAACCGGGAGAAGTCTCAAGTCACTTAACAAATCAAACCAGTGTTCAGGGCAGCTGCCTGACTGACCGGAACCCAGAATCCACTCTTCTTCTGTCTGCCTTAGCTAGCTTAGAAAATTTTAATTTTTTAAAAGGCATATTATCCCAAGTCTCTCAATCTTGATTTTGAGGATAATAGTGATTTTATTTTTTATTATTATTTTTTTTTTACTGTGTTAAGAGAAAAACTGGCATTACAAGGAGATGCCAAAAAGTGGCATCAGGCTGCACGTCAGAGCCCATGCTTGCTGGTGATGATGGCACAGCAAGGATGCAGAAAGCTCACAGAGTAACACGGAGGCCGGACTAGGGAAAGAGAAAACCCACACAGAAAAGTTAGTTTGAGTCCGTCAGGTAATGGCTCTTTCTTTATGGGCAAACTCTCTAGCAGAGGCTTGCAAGGTAGAGAGACAGGGTTGCTTTACTTGAAGGCCAGCTTTTTTGACAGACAGCTCCAGTGCAGGGACAGCCATCGAGTTAAGGATCTAAACTGAAGAAAAGAACCGAGGACTCACTTTTATTTGAATTTTCGTTCATAATATTGTTTCTCCATACTAGCTACCTTAGACAAGTACTTTTAGGGACTTATACAGATCAAGAGGCTGTTTGGGAGCTAAGAGCCGCAACCTCGGAAAGAGATATACTCCCATATTTTCTTAAACACAGACAGGGCTGCCATCTTGCCACTTAGAATAAGAATTCTGAGACGACGGTGGGGAGAAGAAGGCAGGGGTGGAGGCATTCGGGGGAGGAGAACAAATGAGAACCAAGTGTAATATATATATTTGTGAAGGTGCCATGGTGAAGCCCACTGCTTTGTATGCTAGCTAAGAATCAATTTACAAATGCATTTCAGACCCAAATGTGTAAAATGAACCTCTGTGAATTGAACACACACACACATACAAAACAAAACAAAGCAAAACAGTAATTCTGAGTTGAAGCTGTCTGAAACTTTCTTCTTGTGAGCTGCTTTCAACATGGAGGTCTTGATGGGCAGGCCCTGTCTGACAGAGCTCAGAGGCCAAGTTCCCAGCACAGCTCATTTCCCACAGCTCCACACTTGGGGATAAAGTCAGACTTCAGGGCAGGAACCCAGCAGCCTGGCCCAGCCCCCTTCCTCTCTCCATCAGCTGTCCTCCTGCTGCCCCACACACCCAAAGCTGGCCTCTCTCTCCCTTTGACCTACTTTAACTTTGGAATTTCTTCTCTTGGCTGTTTCCCTTTTCTCTCACATAGCTAGAACCACCATTATTCCACATCTCCGATTCTGAGGGGCCTCCTCCCTGTCTACTCAGTGGCATTTCTGGCTCCTGTCCTTTTTTGTATCCTTTTCTTTAAATGCTAGATTTATTTATTTTATTGTATGTGTATTTCTCCTGAATGTATGTTGGTGCACAATGTGTGCACATGCTCAGAAGACAGCGTCAGATCCTCTGTAAATGAAGTTATAAATGGTTGTGAGCCATCATGTGGGTTCCAGAAACTGAACTCGGGTCCTCCGCACAAGCAAGGTGTGGAGGCCCAAAAATATGAGCCTATTTCCACCTTGACCAAAGGTCAGAGAGTTGGAACTTACCTCTATTCCTTCAAGGTTATTGTGTTTCTACTTCAAACAAAGGTCCCACCTAGATTCAGGCCAGAGAATTCTGTTCTCTCAAGGTTATTGTCAAAAGGTGTGGCTAATATACAAACCTTGTATTTCAGGAATAGAGAAGTAGATATGTTTCTATCTCAAATAAAAGTCTAAGGATTCAACTAAGTTCCAGCTCCCTTAAGGAGATAACATTGGATTCCACCCAGGGAGTGGTTTGCCTACAGAATGTTTTTGTCTAGGGTGTGAGCATGACTTGTTTTGTCCTAGCAACAGAATGTTTAACCATGGATGTAGCCTGCAATCTTCAACTGGTCTATTCATTTCCTTGTATCATGTTAATGTAGTTTTTTTGTCTTACTTCTATCTCTTGGGGTCAGGGTATTTTAAGCAGTTGGAAATTAAATGCAGGCGATCTCATTATTCCCTGGAACTGCCCCCTCCAGGCAGTTTTCTGTTTTATTATTTTCACATCTTCATACTGTTTACTTATTTTTCATGCCCCTGCCCTGGTAAGTGGTATTTTTGTCAAGGCTGGTCCCCCAACAGCAAGGAACGCAATAACCACAAGGCCATTTGTCCAGCCCCTACTGTTGCATTCATAGTTTCTCATTCCAATGACACTCTTTCCAGTGCTCCCCTCTTCCTTCTGAGCTGGCCTGCCACTGACATCACACCCTGGCCATCTGGAGTCTCCATGGATCCAAGCATCCACTGCCTTGGGACTCATGGATGAGGGATATCTGTAACTGGAGGTTTCTCTCTCATGCTCCAGTTCCAGAATAACTACTCTGAGGCTTAATATTAATTACACACCGTTTGGCTGATGGCTCAGGCTTCTTACTAACTAGTTCTTACATCTTAAATTAACCCACTTCTATTAATCTATGGATTGCCACATGGCCGTGGTGTTTCCTCACATCTTGCTTCTCCGGGGGCTGCTGGCCCAGACTCCACTTCCTTTTTCACTTATCTTTTCTTGGATTTCCCGCCTAGCTCTATTCTGCTTGGCTATTGGCCAAATCAGCTTCTTTATGAACCAATGGCAATAAGACATATTCATAGCATAAAGAAGGGCATCTCATATCAGATACCTGTGGAAATCATAATGCCGTCCTGACAAGGTGCGGTTGCCAGCCCCTTGGCCCTCGATATTTCGTTTCTGCTCTCACATAAGCGCTCGAAACTTCAGTGCTGTCCTCACACCCTCTGCCCTATTTTCTGTTCCCTGAAATGGAGATGAGAAGATATTGGGATGATAACTTCAGGGACTCTGAATGTCTTTAATTGGGAGACTGGAAAACAGTTCAAACAAGAGTATGAGCCAGATGACCCTGCGGCTATAGCAGGAGATGAGACACCCACTGAGTATTCCAGGCGGGACTGCTCAATGCAGGAGCCCCTGAGGTGGAGCCAGGGGGATGCCCTTAGATGTCCTTCCATAGGAAAGCAGCAAGACATCATTGGATTTCTAGCTTTTTATTGTTGTTGTTGCTTCAAATCTCAGCTAAAAACATTCAGTTTCATCTCTATTTGAGATATGCATTCTGCCAATCACAAATAAATTTACTCTGGGAGGCAATTTGTGATAGAGAGTGAAAGAAAAGATGCTATATAGTAGAGTTGCTTTTTTTTTTTTTTTAGTGTTGAGTTAGGCTAACGGAGCCATTCTTAGAACATTTGTAACTCAGATAGACTTCTCCCCCAGTTATTTTCCCCTCTGTTTCCATCACCCAGTTTCTCAGCGGGTTTAAAATTCTAGCCTGGAGAAAGTTGCTTGGTGAAGGAGCCTGCTGACCGGTGGAGCTGTGAAGAATGACTGTGTCTAGCTTCTCTGCCTTATCTCACTTTTACTCAGCTTGATTGTGTGTGTGTGTGTGTGTGTGTGTGTGGTGATATTTATAAGATTTAAGTGGAACAGAAGAAAGGAGCACCCAGCAAAAAGCGCCCAGCTATTTTACTTCTTTTGCTCCTAAGATTTTGCTGTCTTTGGGCTTTCCCCTGTGAGGAAAGATGATCAATACAAAGGGTTTTTGGTTTTTAGGTACAGTTCTTAAGAATCAATTCCTTATTATGAAAGTCAGTAGATCTATACAAAAGCAGACCCAAAAGACCCGGCAGCCAATGAGCCAGGGTTTGTTCAAAGTGCAACCATGGAGTCTTATTTCTTAAAAGTTGAATAAACTCAGAAGGAGAGTAGACATTGAACAAGTCAGTGGGCAGAGAGACCACGAGAGCCTAGAGCTACTGACCAATGGGAAAGCTGTGGCCAGGACATCTCTTCAGACACAATTACTGGGACATTCAGACAGTTAAATTGAAAACAGAAAAAGGACGGAAGGGGTAATTCTTTAAATGTGTTTCTATTCTTTAAAAGGCCAGAATGTTTACTTTTAAAAACATGACAAATTATTCTGAAGTAAAAGTTACTGAATTTTGCTTTGTTAATAGCAGTCTGTGATGGGGACCTCCTCCAGCCAATGACCTTTAAGAGGCTGGACCAGGTTGAGGCATGACTTTTTGGGTACCCAGAGAAAACTGCCTGCCCGCCCAGCTCTCTTTCTCTTGTCCCCATGCTCCACACCTTGAGGTTCAATTTCCTGTTCCTGTTCTGTTAGCTTTTTCCCTTACAATAAAGAATAATCTTGGAATATTCTTTTGGAGTTATCTTGGGATTATTTAACTCACGTTCCCACCCCCACACCTTTTTACGTATTGACCTTCAAGTTTGGTCATTGGATTATTTATGATAAACCCCCTCACCTACTCATTTATTTTTAATTAATTTATTTATTCTATAAAGAAAACAATCTTTTTTCATTTTACATACCAATCCCAGTTCCCACTCCCTCCCCTCCTCCCCTTCTCTCCCTCCTCCTAATCCCCTACCCCACCTCCATCCACTCCTCAGACAGGGAAGGTCCAAGGCCCTCCCTACTATATCTAGGCTGAACAAGGTATCCGTCCAAAGAGAAAAGTTTCCAAAAAAGCCAATACAAGCAGTAGGGATAAATCCTGGTGCCACTTCCAGTGGCCCTGCAGTCTGCTCCAGCCATACAACTGTCACCCACAGTCAGAGAGACTAGTTTGGACCTATGCTGGTTCCTTCCCTGTCTGGCTGGAGTTGGTGAGCTCCCATTAGCTCAGGTAGACTGTTTCAGTGGGTGTCTCCATCATGGTCTTGACCTCTTTGCTCATATTCTCACCCTCCCCCAACTCTTCAACTGGACTTTGGGAGCTCAGTCCAGTGCTCCAATGCAGGTCTCCACATCTGTTTTCATCAGATGCTGGATGAAGGTTCTATGGTTCTACTTAAGATATTTATCAGTCTGACTACAGGGCAAGGCCAGTTTGGCCACCCTCTCCTCTATTGCTTAGGGTCTTAGCTGGGTCATCTTTGTGAATTCCTAGGAATTTCTCTAGAGCCATGTTTCTTGCTAGCCCCATAATGGCTCCCTCAGCCAAAATATCCCATTCCTTGCTCTCATCTCTGTCCTTCCTCCAGCTCAACTATCCTGTTCCCTCAGATTCTCCTCCCTCCTCCCCTTCTCCCCTCATCTTCCCCTTCTGTCCTCCCTACTCCCTCCACCCCCATGCTCCCAATTTTGTCAGGCGATCTTGTCTGTTTCCCCTTTCCAGGTGTATGTTTTTCTTAGGGTTCACCTTGTTGCTTAGCTTCTCTAGGATCATGAACTATATCAATATCCTTTGCTTTACATCTAATATCCACTTTATGAATGAGTACATACCGTGTTCATCTTTCTGGGTCTGGGTTACCTCACTCAGGATGGTTTTTTTTCTAGTTCCATCCATTTGCATGCAAATTTCAAGATGTCATTGTTTTTTTTACCACTGAGTAGTAGCACTCCATTGTGTAAATGTAGCACATTTTCTTTGTCCATTCTTCGGTTGAGGAGCCTCTAGGTTGTTTCCAGGTTCTGGCTATTACAAACCATGCTTCTACAGACATATCTACTTATGAAAGGAGGAGCCTAGAGACTAAGGGGTGGACGGTGGGTGTAGCAAAGGGAAAGGAGCTCTCATTCAATCCCTGCCCTGTGCTTTGCCTCTGTCTTCCTGTTTCTGTGTGCCGCCCTCCCTCCCCTGTTTCCTTCATCCTTCCCTTTCACAGAGTCTTGAGTTAGTGCCCAGAAATTCCTAGCTATGCAAAGCCATCACCACCCTGTCCCAGACCCATTAGATCCGTTTTTATGGAAGCAGGATCACTTCTCCCTACCAGCAAGAAGGCACTGAATCGAGGACCCCTTGGTTCCTGGATTTGTTTCTCCAACTCCCATCTCCTTCTTCTATTTTCTGATCTATGCTAGCACTTCCCATTGACACAAACCAACGATAAGCCAGAGAGCAAGGGAAGTCGGGCGGTGCCATCTCTAGGAGGCCACTTTGGGGAGAAATGATGGTTTAATGGAGCCTAGAGAATGGATGGGAGCAGTGGCGGGGGAAGGGGGCAAATACAGACTTGTCTGGCTCCTACCTGTGACCGTCCCAGGACTAGTTAGTGGGACAAATGACAGTTTTAGTCCTTTGACTTCAGCCTTTCCCTCACCTCCAAATGGCTGTGTTGATTCCTTTCCTGATGAAGTGTAGAAAGCAAGACCCAGGGTCACACTGAAGACTTTCATTTTCCTCACTCTTTTCTCCTTTGTGGGTGATCTGGTATCTAGAACAGTCTACCACTACCTTACCTCTCATGCCTGTCCAATTGGCAGCTGTATCTCTTACCTCCTCTCACCTTCTTCTTGTCATCCAAATGCTAAAAAGGAATAGTAAGTTCCATGGGTTGTCTTCCAAATGAATCACGGCAAAAGACTACCTACTCAGATTGTGACAGGGCAAGACAGTGCAGAGGTTGCTGCATTTTGTATTCTTGCTAGGCCATTTTAGATTTAACGAGACTTTGATCTCCTTAATGGTGAATCCCACTGGAAATTGCCAAACTCTATCCTAAGAACCCAAGATTGGGATGTCTTAGCTAACTTAACTTCTGTCAAACTGACTGTGTGGAACCCCTCCAGTTGACTACTTACCTTAGCTCTGTTAACTGCCTACTTGTATGGAGCCCCCTTGCAACTGCTGACCAAGATGCAAAGATGATGTGGTTTGCCTTCAAAAACCCTGTGTTCTGGACACTCAGGGACACACCCATGTCCATGAATACCTGGGTATGGTCCCAGCTGCTGGAATTAAGATTTTCACTTTTCACTGTGTCTGAGGGTCACCTGGGGGGTTACCTGTAACAAGATGGCATCCATATTTGGGACATTCTTCTTCCACACATCTGCCTGTCACCCAGTGCAGGAAACACTCTTACTATGATGCTAATGAAGCTGATCTTCGGTGCCTCCTGTGTTGTCAGGGGTTTCTCTCCCGCCTGGTTCCACAGCCGTTCAGTCACAAAGAAACACACAGAGGTCTACATTAATCATAAACTGGTTGGCCTAGTAGCTCAGGCTTCTTATTAACTCTTTCTTACATCTTAAATTAGCCCTTAATTCTTCTCTATGTTAGCCATGTGGCTTGGTACCTTTATCAGTAAGGCATTCTCATCTTGCTTCCTCTGTGTCTGGGTGATTACTGCAAACTGCATCTTTCCTCTTCCCAGAATTCTCTTGTTCTCATCAACCTGCCTCTACTTCCTGCCTGGCTGCCCTACCTATACTTCTTGCCTTGCTACTGGCTAGTCAGTGTTTTATTAAAACAATACAAGACCATTGTCCCACAGCAATCCCCCTCAACTTTTATAAAAAAAAAAAAAAAAAAGAACAGTTTCAATACTGCTGGCTGAGATGATCAAGCCTCACAGGATACTCCAGTCAGGACTTGATCATAATTCTAAATCTTCTTTAGGTCCCCATAAGATTATCAGCACCCCCAATCAGCAGGAAGTAGCCTGGAAAACTATGCTCGCATTCCCAAAAAATGCATTATGGATATTTATCTTTGATTAGAGTTACAAGTCATTATGGATAATTGTCTGGAAAAAAATGCTAAACAAAGGAGATTAGACTCAGAGTTCCTGTTTTTAAAAAGGGGGGGAATTGCTGTGGGACAATGGTCTTGTATTGTTTTAACAAAATGTTGATTGGCTAGTAGCCAGGCAGGAAGTATAGGCGGGGCAACCAGAGAGGAAGTAGTGGTGGGGTGATGAGAACAGGAGAATTCTGGAAAGAGGAAGGACGCAGTCTGCAGTCATCACCCAGACACAGAGGAAGCAAGAACACCTCACTGATAAAGATACCAAGCCACGTGGCTAACACAGACAAGAATTATGGGCTAATTTAAGATGTAAGAAAGAGTTAATTAGAAGCCTGAGCTACTAGGCCAACCAGTTTATGATTAATGTAGACCTCTGTGTGTTTCTTTGGGACTGTACAGCTGCGGAACCAGGCGGGACACTCCTGCATTATTCACACAGGCCCTAACAACAGCCTGGGAATTCTACTTTCACTGCTTTTTACTGTTTTCTTATGGGTGGGCCCTCAGAATAGAGTGACCCACAAAATTGTGACTTGTCTTTTGCTCTTTATCTCTGTGACAGTGACATCTTTCCTGCCTGCAAGTGGCTGGGAGTGATTACAATAATTCAAAGCAGAGTTCAGTGACCTGCTAGACCTATTGGCTAAGATGCCTCAGACGTACTGTCTAGTTATCGGGCCAAGGACAAGAACAATTGCAAGGTGTTGCCACATCCTTGTGAAGCTGTGACAGTGAGTACAATGGGTGACACCGATGACAAAGACAGCCTTGGAGTCTGGCCAGTCACAAAGTTCTGGTGCTCCACAGTTTGATAGACCTCGCATGTGACACTGTGAGATAGTCATCTCAGCTTCTGGCTGGCCACCATGCACACCTGCTATTGTGGGAATTATAGTACAGAAAATCCTAGGCAGGCCTCCCCTGTTGGCTCTTTCAGCACATAACTTTCTAGGCTGTGGACAAGGAAACAAAACCATTGCACCTGGGTGCACATAGAGATGCCAGCCTTGGGACAGTCTTGGATGTACCTCTTGAGCGGGGTCGCAAAGATAAAGTGATGGTTCATTAATCCCAGCCCTAACTCACACTGCCAAGGCCTGGGTTGGTCCTAGCCAGCCAGGTTTCCTGCTATCCATAGAGTGTCTGTTGTGTCTCATGCCATTAGCTTCAAAAACAAATGCTTAAATCCTAATCTTCCTCCATAGCAAAGCAAGCCAGAAAGATGCAACCCAGACTGAGAACCTTCTATATGCATGCACTGAGGGCCAAGGAAAGACAAATTTACCTTTTAAAATATTTGCCTACATTTTAGAAACTACCAGGCCCTTGTTTAGAGATGAGAGGAGAAAAGAGGAAGGAAGAGATGACTGGCATGGAGGAGACAAGAAAGAAGGGCGAAAGGAAATACTCACAAAGAGATTAAGGCCAAAGGCTCTGATGCATTTGATCCCAGCCACTTTGACGGCTGTATGACCTAGGACAAGAAACTAACCCTCTCAAGGCCTTTGTTCCCAATCTGTAGCATGGGAATAAGATAGTGCCTATTCACCAGCACCGCTGTGGGGATTGGATGAACTAAAGTGTGACACCTTGAGCTTCCCCTGGCTCACAAGGAGAACTTAGCCCATGTGAACCAATGTTATTCCTTATCTTCCTGGGTTGCCTCTCACGCTGTCTTTGCCTGAAAAGGACTGGACTGGAAAGCTGAACCTTGAAGCCATGGGACCCCTGTTGATTGACGGCTCCCCTCCACGTTTCCCATCTGCGGAATGGGGATGCTGACAATTTCCACAAATTTCATCAAGTATATTCTATGAAACAGATGAAGCTGGCTCCATGCCTGAAAGGGGCAATGGAATGGCAGTATTATTTGAAAATTATGAATTATTACTCAGCTGCCTAAGGGGGCGGGGGCTGCATGCTTGCTAGCGTTGGTATTCACTTCCTCCATTCTGAGATAAAGGTTTGCTTTCATGGACGGTCAAAGCCCTGAAGAAAAGTCAATCCAACCTCCAGAGCCCACAGGACGCTACAAAGATTCTGTCCTGGAACATTCTCTGCAGGGCTGGGACTCCTGCCTAGGAAGGGGTGCTGAGGACTCCCCGAAGCTCTGACTTCATCAAACCTGCCCCCCAGACCGGTGAGGAAGGGAAGAGAGTGGCTATTCTAGGCCTGGTGGACAGGCCCACTCTGGCACACACTTGCCTGCTCCTTTCCAGCTGGTGGATCTGCTTAATGAACTGTGCCCACGCCACAGCGAATGGGGCTTTTTGATGGGCAGAGTTCTTAGCACTTCATTTTAATTATGCCTCCTGGTGTTTTCCCTATTGCTTTTCTTTCACTTTACCTGACAGAGCTATTAGGGGCTCCCAAACACCAAACAGTAACAAGTAAATTGAACTACTGTAAATAGGGATGAATTATCAGGCTGGTTGGGAAACAAAGAACATTCATCTCTTTTTTGTGCCAACTGAGCAGGTCCTGCCTCCTTGGGAACCTACGGGAGGAGAGGTCCTTTCTGAGAGTCACTTGAGTATGAATATAGGCTCATTTTTCATCAGGAGAAGACAGCCCATTCTAAAAGTGCAGAGAACTCTTCAGTAGCTCCTCTATGCAGTTTCTACAGTGAGGTAGGAAAAGAGGGGGCAGTGCACCTACCATGTCCAAGGAACCCTGAGAACAGAGAACTAATGGTAGAGAAGACCTGGGAGGGGCAGAGAGAGAAGACTGTTTATGGAGAAATTCCATCTGGTACATATCCTGGCCAGGGTCCTGCCAAAACCTATTTTCTGGGGAGAAGGAGGGATGACTAGAGAGGATCTTTAGGAATTTCTGCTGGCAGTGAACTCTCCTAACATGCCTTCGAAAGATACTTTTTTATTTGCTGTTTCCCCAAAACTTGTTTTCACAGATACACTAGGCTTCACGGCAGCTGCTCTCTCTGGGCCCTTTGGGGACAGCGTCCCTCTTGCTGCTGGTTCCCTCTGTAGCTGCTGAGGAGGTAACATCAGTCCATTACTGTGGCTAAGATCGGAGCTTCCCTCTGGCTGCTTTTGAGATCTTCTCTTTGCCTTTGGTATTAAAGATGCTTGGCTACAATGTGGCAAAGTGTGGGCTTCTTTTCATTATCCTGTTTGGGATTTGTTGCAGTTGCTAATGCAGAAAATTCTCAGCACATATTTTTCTGATGGGCTATGGCTCCTTCCTGTTCTCTGCGTCTCCTCTCTCTGTTTAGACTTGTATCCGGTTTCTCTGTTTTTTTCTCAGGACTTTATCTGTGGGAACCCCAGGAGAATGGGGGTGAAGCCTACTCATTCAGAGACGGTTTGCTTTGGCCTCCGCTTTCCACACTGGGCTGCTCTGACGAATTGCTCACTATCAGTGGTTTTGTTTGGGGGGTACATACAAGCAGTGTGAATTCAAGTCCCACACTTCGATAGACTCAGGCCTTAGCCATGAGCCTTCATCCTCCTCATTGGTGTCTTTTGTGATGCAGTTCCCCCAGTCTGTCCTTTCACTGAGTGTGCAGACTCCTGTGAGCCCAGCTCCTGGTTTGTGGGGACCCAGTGCCTGCGCATACTTGTCCCAACACGGCCATGAAAACCCAAGGCTCTAAAAAGGAGAACAGCTGTTTGTTTCCATGGTCATGTCATTTTCAGAGTCCCTCTGTATTGTCTCAGGTTTATGAGTTTTTGAGAACTTTTTATTCAGTCTTTAAAGTTGTCCTTCCTTGTTTGTTTTGGAAAGGAAAGGGTTTACTAGCAACAAGAAGCCCAAGAAAATCTCCCCCCCCCCCCCCCGTCTGCAGCTCCTCAGCTCCTGACCTCCCTTCTACTCAGTACGCCTACACACGCATCCCCGAAGCCATCTCTCTTCTTGCCTACAGCCTACCTCCAGAACAGCAAGCCTAGCAGGCAGCGCTTGGCCTTTAGGGAAGAAATTCCTGTGCTAGAATGGCTGTCTCCTATCACTTAAACTCCTGGTTTTATATGTGCCTTATGTGTATGTTGTTCATATAGAGGTACATGTTTACAATGTGTCTATAAAATATTAAAATTATACATGTGCATACATGCGTATATACATATATGTACATTTATATAATTTTATATACATACTATATGACATATATGTGTGTGTACATACATGGAGGCATTGAGTACTGAGTAATCAAGAGTTTTAGACTCCACTGACTTGTAAAGTCATTAGATGTCTATGTTCTCGTGATTTTTATTTTTAACAGCTGGAAAGAGAATATCCAGACCAGTGTACATATTGAACTCTATTTCTTCCACTGAAAACCAAAGGTCTGGCAGGGTTATGAAAGCAGGTTGTGCACCCCAGGGTGGAGGCGGGCTATAATAATCTTGCCCGGCCGAAGGTTAGCAGGCTGGCTGACCCTCTCTGGTCCCCTTTCCTGAAACTCATTTCTGCTCCTCTGCTGAAGCCTGCACTTCCTCATCTCAGCCTTTCTCCCGGCCGCACAATACACTTCCTCACACTTTCTGATTCACCCTATTGACACCGCGAGAGCATAGTTTTTTTTTTTAATTTATTTAAAGAAAAACAATACAACCGCTGTGAAAAACATATCAGAACCTGCAAAAACAACTGACGACTCATGGCCTCCCATCCCCACTGGAGTGTTCTTGGGCTAGCTGACCCCTGGGGATCCTGCCTGGGTTTCTAGTCAGTTGTGTCTGCTGCCACCTTTCTCTCTGTGTCTGTCTAGGTTATGCGTTCAGACTGAGACTACATTTCATTTTGGTGCTGAGCGCAATGACCAGGGATCAAGGGAGCCAGCTGCCTGAGGCTGGAGAGATGATTCCGTGCTTCAGAGCCCTTGCTGTTCTCTCAGAGGACTTGGGTTCAGTTCACAGCACTAACACAGAAGCTGACATCCCCTTTAAGTCCACTTTCAGGGGATCTGATGCCCTCTGTGAAGAGCGATTTATAAAAACTCAAGGTCAGAAATTGGAATTCAACCTGAAGATCCGCAAAGTAAAACAGCCAGCCACTGGCTTTTACCTCAACCTCAGTCTGAAATGGCGATCCTACCTCCTGGAATCTCAGAATGAGACTGCATCTGAGAGCTGTCTCCTCCTGTTTTATAATCCTCTCCAGAGCTGGGATTAAAGGCGTGCACCACCTGATTTCTACGGCAACCAGGGTGGCTACTGGAATTAAAGGTGTGTGTTACCATAACCTGGTCTGAAAGGCTGACCAGTGGAACTGTTTTGCTCTCAGATCTTCAGGCAGTCTTTATTTATTAAAATACAATTGAAATGCCACCACACTTCTGGCCTCTGTGGGTACTTGCATACATGTGGTGCATATAAACTCATGCAGGCATACATACATACACATAAATAAAAGTTTAGAAACAGAAAGAAAGCCAGCTGACTTCATGAACACACAAGAAATCTACAAATAGAATTTAGAGCTTTCTTCCCCATTTTGAAACAATGCCAGCTTCGTTGTTCTTTATTATAACTAAGGACCCTCAATTCCAACATTGGAAAGTAGGACCCCAAGTGGGGTTAGGAAGATGTTTAGTCTATGACTGTTTTCTATTTGATATCTTAGAAGATAGTAAATTGAAGTCCCAGAATGAAGAGCATATATGTGTGTGAGTGTGTGTGTGTGAGTGCGTGTGCATGTGAGTGTATATGTGTGTATGCGAGTGTGTGTGTGTGAGAGAGAAAGAGATTGTATGTAAGTGTGTGTGTGTGTGTGTGTGTGAAAACTTTTATAACCCTGGTGATAGCAACAGCAGATTTCACACAGTGACAGGTTTTTAGGTACAGAACTGTGATGCCCAGTTTACCATTTCTGAGAACACACAGTATTCACAAATAAGACATTTCTGGCTATAGTTCTGTGTGCATTGTTGCTCCCATCACACAAATGAACAAATTGCACCCCGTCATACCTGAGCACTTCCATAGACGTGCAAAGTTGAAGCTAGAGTCATTTGTTCTCCAAATCCTTCAGAACTCTGAGCCCATTAGTGTGAAGAGACCCAGATTCTGACTGTACTGTGCCAGTGGGCATTATTACCTCCTGTTCAACCGAGTGAGGCGTACTGCATCTCCAAACAGGTTGTGTTGTCTGAGGTATAACAGCCCTCCCTGTTTATCGTTCCTCCTTGAGGGGGATATTTTTTTAAGAGCCTATTCCACAGAATCAATTTTAGTGGGCCCTTTAAAATGGGAGGTGACCTGGAGGTAGCTCAGTTTGTTTTAACAATAACTTTGGCTTACTGAAGCGAGCATTAGCGTATCATGCCCCCTATGGCAGTTATTAGAGGCAGGAAACTCGAGATATTTATTGTTCTAACATAGCTAGTAAAAAGAATTGAGGACATTTTTATAGGACCTAAAGATTGTGCCAATAAAAGGAGAACAAAATCCATTTGTATGTGATAGGCAAGAATAAGAAATCTTTGAGGAACTAAAAGATCCTAGCTTGATAGTATACAAGCTAGAAAAAAAAATTGATTTTCTTGAATACCCAGTTAACTGTTTATTGAGAACTTGTTAGTCCCCAAATGTGGTGGCTTCTGAAGATATAATGACTAACAGGACATTGTCCCTGCCTGTAGGAATTTCAACCCAGAAGGTGGACTCGACACAAGGCCACTGGATGTGAGGAGAAGGAATAAGTACAAAGGTGAGAAGAGAGACTGAGCACACGGGAGTGCATCTTCTCTCCACTGTCAGGGTGACACTTGGATATGGTTGTTTCAGATGTGCAAATGATTCAATGAGGAAGAAAATAAGGTCTCTTTGAGCAACTTCCAAGAAGTTCTTTATGTTTCCACTTACTCAAAGACGGGGCCGTCAGGAAGGAAAGCTGAATACATAAGTTAGGGCGAGATTACAAATGGCTGTCCATGATTTCAGGCAACAGAAAACCATTAAAAGCTTCCAAGCAGGAGACCAATGCAATCGTATTTTCATTTTGAAAGACAGCGTCCTGGTTGGTTTTTTGGTTTGCTTGTTTTTGTCAACTTGACATAGGATAGAGTCATTTGAGAAGGGGGAATCTTAATTGAAAAAATATCCCCTCATAAGATTAGCCTATGGCAAGTCTTTGGGGGTGTTATCTCGATTAATAGTTGATATGAGAGAGCCTAGCTCACAAGAGTGTATGTGGGTGCTACCCCTAGGCAGGTGGTCCTGGATTCTACAAGAAAGTAGGCTGAGCAAGCCATGAGGAGCAAGCCAGTAAACAGCTCTCCTTTGTGGCCTCTGCATCAGTTCCTGCCTCCGGGTGCCTGCCTTGAGTTCCTACTCTGACTTCCAATGGGACAATGATGTAGAACTGTAAAAAGAAATAAACCCTTTCCTCCCCAGGTTTCTTTTGGCCATGGTCTTTTGTCCCAGTAATTCAATCATAACTGAGGCAAATGGTATTGACTGCAATATAGGAAATGGGGTAGAGTCAGGAAAGATGTGGACAAAAAGCAAGTTGGGACGCCTGTGAAGTAATTATCAAGGTAATGGTCACAGTAGCTTTGACTCAGTCAGCTGGTAAAGAGATGGGCACAGACTGAAGATATTTTAAGAAGAGAATATTAACAAGAGCTGGAAATGAGTTAGACTAGGAAAGAAGGTAAGAAAGAAACCAAGAGGGCTCTGGCTTTGGCCATGGGAAGGAGCTGTTCAAAGTCATGGTGAACCAGGACGAGACATCTGAAAGAAGCAAATGGTGAGTTATATTTTCGGTCACTCATGTTTGCTAGTAGGATATCCAGTGGAGTCCAGGTGTCTGGAGCACAGGCGAGGGCACAGGTGAGGCTTCGAGACTTGGGAGTCTTTGCCCTGTTCTTGGGAACAAGGTAGACGGGATTACTCCAGGCACAGGAATAAGAGAAGAATACTCCTGGGAAATCAACCAATACCTAAGAGAAGAGATGAGGATGCCCAGGAGCAGTGTGAGGATCAGCAGAGGAGACCCAGGAGGGGCTCATGGCAGAGGGATGAGAAAGAGGCTTTGGGAATTAATGGATTGTCAAAATGTCAAAACCTGCAAAGGTAGTAGGCATGAAGAAAAAGAAAAGGAATGGGGGGTTTTATTCCTTAAATTTAACAACTCAAAAACCACGATTAACCCAGGAAGAAGAGTTCCTGTGGTGTGACAAAGCTGTCTTCAATCCCAGAGTTAATGGGAGGTAAAAAGTAGGATTGGAGAGTGAGAAAATCTCTATCAAGGAGGGAGTGAGACCGGCGCCAGAAAGAAACAGACACTAACAGACTGATGGGGGCAACTGCTTAGGAGCTGAGGGCTAGAGAAAAGTAGAGTCCATTCAAATGTTGATGAGAATCAGGCAGTTGGGACGGCTGAGTCCGCGAGATGGGAGGTAGAAGAAGTGACGGATGGTGTGTGGGAGTGGGGGATGTGTGAAGAGGGGTGCTTGTCTGAGTGGGGATCTAGTTAACGACTACAAAGCGCCAAGTGCCTGCACCAGTAAATGTCTATGGCCTTGATTCTTGAATCAATTCAAGCTCAGTTACATGGCTTCCCTAATTTTGGCTAGGCTTACCTGTCCAAAACTGGTCACCTTGGACAGCAGCCAGAGGGACATTTTGCAAGGAATAAAGAGCTTTCTTTGGGACTGGCAGAGCTTTGCAATGAGATGCAGACCCTATGGCCAATGGTAAGCATATTTCAGGAGGCCAAGGCAATGAGAAGGGTCTGAAATAAAAAATGAGGACTATGGAAGCTATCTGGGGAATATAACCCTTGGCTACCAGGATCAGTAAGAAGGATGTCATTGGTTAAAGGCAGTTTAGGACAGAGGCCTTCACAGAAGCATTCTGTGTAAGGTGCAGCCTTGGTGTGGGGTTGGGGTGCCAACAGAGTGCTTATCGCGTAATTCTTATTATCAAGTGCACCTTCCTAAGATCCCCTTCTTTGTAACCTCTAGGCTTTATCTATTGGTTAAGGCTGACAAAAGTGACCCCAATTTGATTCTGACAATTTTGAGAAGCTCCCCAACAGTAATCTGAACTGGGTAAATCATTTCTACTTTACAGTACTTCAGTCTGGGAGGAGTGAACTTGCCCAGGCTTGCCCTTCTCGTAAGGGTTGCTGAGTTTCATAAGATCAAGCTCCTATCAACCAATGCCAGAGCCTATAGCTGTCTCCTCTCCTTTCAGGACTGCTAACCGCCCACAGACTGAAGCAAGTCATGTGACTGAGCTCAGTGTCTGGTCACCCCACCCACACTGCAGACTTAGGTGCCTGAAAGCACAAGTTCAGGGCAACATGAAAGCTTTAAAAAGTAAAAATAAAAAAAATCAAAGAAATACAGTTTTTATGTTTTGTCAAACACAAGGAAAAGCAGTTTGCAAGGATCAGAGGCAAAAGACAAGTGGAAGACTGGGCCGTGGCCTCTGTTCTGCTCAAACATTGCTGTGCTATTATTTATGTCTGGAAGGCTTTAGTTAAGCAAAGCAGTGACGATGAGGACACTTTGTGGTAAGGCCAGCATTGCTGTGTAAACCTCAGTGACAGAAAAGCCAGCTTTGCCACATGGCAGAAAGGGACAGAGGTCTCCACCACAGCCTCAGAGGACCATCTGCTCCAGAGCAAAAGAGAAAAGAAAATCTCCCAGGTGTGATTAAGAGAGCTGTGAGTTTAAGTTAGTGTGTAAGCACATGTGTGTCTGGGGGAATAAGAATGTCTATACCAATGAATTGTGGGATTTATCCATATCACACCTTAGAAGGGCATGAAATGATCTCCAGAATCAGAGACGGGGATCTCCAGGGCCCAAGCAAAGGGACAGTGCAGGGGCTGAGAGGGGGTTCTGTGGGAGTGTGTGCTCTCTCTACCTGCTTTAAATAACCCCTAAGATGATCATCCCCCATCTCTGGACTCCTCTCTGTTGTCAGGCAGAATTGTTCTATTGCTGTTTCCCTCAGCTTCAGGAGAAGGGTGAAAGCGGATGGCTGTGAGTTCAGAAATGGTCGGTGTTCTGGGATGGATGCGCCAGCAGAGGTGTTGGTTCCCATCGGTGTCTGATTTCAGCTCAGCTGTAAGATGGTGAATGACAGGTCAGACAAAGGGGAAAAGATGGAAAAGAAGATGATAAAGTACATATTTATATTTATATGAAGCTATCATTAATATGCATGTCAAGCCTAACATTATATTGGCATGCACAGCAAGGCAATGTGACCAGGAGTTGTCCAGCCAAATCTTAAGAATCCAGGGGACAAATCCAGGTGAGTGTGGTGGTCCACCTAATCCCAGCACTAGGGGGTGGGGGGTGGGAGGGAGACAGGTCTCTTGGAGCAAACTGGCTAGCCAGACGGGCTAAGTCAGTGGTTCAAGTGAGAGACTTTGCCTCAATATGTAAGTTAGAGAACAGTTGAGAATGATCTCCAGCCTCAATCTTAGGTCTACGCATGCACACATGTGCACCCATACACATGTAAGTACACATATACAGACACCATATACACAGAGTACATAAAAATTAAAACAGACATATATGTCTTCATTTAACTAAGCAGTAGTCTAAGTTTTATAAGTCTCGGTCCAGTATTTTTTAAAATGTCTCCCCTCAAAAAAATAATAGCCACAACAAAAACCTTTAAAGTTAGTATGTGTGCATTGCAATGCTAGTGTGTTAGTATTGTTGCACGCATATTCGAGAAAGTGTGTGCATGTTCAGAAAGATAAAGAATGTCTGTAAAAGTGAAGCATGGACTTTGTCTTTATACCTAGAAGTACCTACACATTTTCTATGTTCTTTTTCATGGGGCAAAATGGCTGAAATCACATGTGGAAAATAATATAATTGTAAATGAAAATATTTGTTTGTCAGCAAATAATATTAAGAGGTGCATAGAAAACACCGGCAAAGGTTAGAAGACACGTGGATGGAACAATACATGGAGTGGAGGCTGGCTAGACTCAATAGAAAATACAGATGTTGACTGAGTTGGAGGTATTGCTAGGTTCTGTTTACAATGAACTGTAGAAAGAACTGGTTCTGTGTCGCTAGGGAAAGAAACACCGAAGACAATATGCCCTGCATAGAAAGTGACTTCTTTAAAAAAACCAAGTGTTAGCACCAATGAAGCAAGTGGTTTGATTTGAAGGGGAAAAAAAGGAATCTGAAATAGTCCCATGTGTTGAATTCATTAGCTTCATTTTTCCTTAACAAGCTGCAGAAGCCAGAATTTCCTACAGTGAACTCTCAAGCCTGAGTGTGTGCTCAACTCACCTGGGGGTCTTGTTAAAATATGTATGCAGTAGGGCTGGTTCACCCCTAGAATCTATATTTTTGTACACTTCCACGTGAGACCCAGTGCTTCTGGTCAATGAACCATACTTTGATGAGTGATGAACAGGAGGTGAAGAGACAGTTCAAATGAAGAGATGGTTCAGCTGTTAAGGACACTGGCCGCTCTTCCGGAGGGCTGGGGTTCGATTCCCAGCACCGACATGGAGGCTCATGCTCTCTGTAACTTTAGTTCTAGCAGATCTCTTGTCCTCTTCTGGCCTTGGACACTGCGTGCACATGGTACACAGACAATACATACAAACAAAATGCTACACACATAAAAATAAGCACAAATAAATCTAATACACAATATTATAGATATTAGATAGTTATACAGTTATGGTGGGGCTCAGTTTGTGAGTATCATAGCAACTGGAATCTGATAAATAAGCTTTGATTATTAAGGATGGATCATGTAAATCAGTGGTTCTCAACTAAAAAGTTTTTATAGCCCAATAAACCTCTCCACCGATGCAATAATCCAAACCAGACCAAATCAAACCAAATTAGGAAAAGCCCAGGTTTAATGGATGCCAGTGCTTCCAGGTGGCCTTCTAGCCCCCCAGGGATGGAGAAGAGAAGGAAGACTGGAAAACCACAGAGAGGGGAAAGAAGACCAGAAGACCACGTATTTGTTCTCACAGTTTAAATACCCTGTGGGAGTGGTCTTGAGACTCTCTGGGGAAGGGTCGCTGTTTGACGGGCTTTCCTGGAGGTGGAGTCTGGACTGAGGCAACTCCCAGGGTAGTGGCCTTGGAATGGAACTTTCCACCCAAACATTTTAGACTCCTTGGCTATATGAATGCCAGGGGCTGGGGTGAAGCCCCAACCCAAACATTCCAGACTCTTTGGGTATAAGGATGTCAGCGGCTGGGGTGAAACTTCCAACCAAACATCAACCTGTGGGTCTTGACCCCTCTAGGGGTTCACATATCAGATATCCTGCACATCATATATTTACATTATGATTCATAACAGAAGCAAAATTACAGTTATGAAGTAGTAGTGAAATAATTTTAGGGTTGGGGTCACCAAAGCATGAGGAACTGTATTAAAGGGTCACAGCATTAGGAAGGCTGAGACCCACTGATGTAAATCATGTGTACCACGGGAAGGTACATGGCCTATCTGTAGCAATCTTCTTAAAGAGTTGTCCTTTGTGAAGCAGAAGTGTGGCTTAGTGGCACGGCCCTTGCCAGCAAATATGCTCAAGGCCTTGGGCTCAGATCCCAAACACTGAAGAATAAAGTTGTCAAATGAGAAAATGGGACAACATTTAGAAAAAATTTACTTTTACATATATATATATACACACAATATGTATATTTACACATATATACACATATTTGCACATATATATGTATGTATACATGTGTATACTGACTTTTGCACTGTTAGATAGCAGCAAATAATGTTATCAGAATTCCATCGGCGGGAAACAAGAGTACACAACCTACTCCCTGAGACCAAGGTGAGAACTGCGGAACAAATGAGAAAGGAACTGTGCCGTGGCGAGAACAGTGTGAGCACAGATGTTCATTCTGGTCTCCTTGTTGAACTGACACCATGTCACCTGGTAAAACTTCTGCAGCTTCACTCCAAGAAACTTACAACCTGAATTTTCTTTCATATATCTTCTATTAATCTTTGGTGTATAAAATTATGGATGTTTTGGTGACATTTTCATATGCGTGCAATATTTGTGCTTAGCTCATGTTCCTGACCCCATCACCTTCTCTCTCTAGTGCTTTTCCTTCCCACAAGTGGCCTCCTTTCCACTTCATTTGTATTTATTTAATTTAGATTCCACACCTGAAGGAAACTATGTGACATTTGTCTCTTCTGAGTCTGGATTATTTCACTCAGCATGCTAATGTCCCACTCCAACCATTTCCCTAGAAAACAAACTTTCTGACGTCATAATCATTCACATGATAAATCTTAAACATGGTTGCCAAAAACATAGAAAACACAGCAATTTCTCTTTTATTCATTAAAAATTTGGACTGATGTCTGAGAAGATAGGAAATACTAGCTGATTTTCAAAAAATTCTTTGATAAATGAAATTGAATAATGTAAAAACAATTTTGAAAATGATCAAATAGTGAATATCAGATTTAGTAAGGGTGGACAACAATGAATCTTACATGTGGATCTATGAAAACAAACCAGACTTTGAAGTAAATCACCAAAGTTTAAGGAAATATATAATTAGTTGCATTTTTCTTCTTAGAAATATCAATAATGTACAAAACATTTTAGTGAAAATTAAAATTTCATCATTAACAAAATAATTACCAAAAAGCATTATGATTATTAATCTTACCCATTTTAATTTATAGTTTGTGTATACTTTTATATATATAAAACAGAACAGTGGTATATATAAATATCATAAATAAATACATATACAGTTTAAGGGGTTGTAAGTTTTGTTATTTTTTTTTTGTTTTTATGATTTTTTTGAAACAGGGTTTCTCTGTGTAGTCCTGGCTGTCCTGGAACTCTGGGGATCAGGCTAATAAACTCAGAGATCCACCTGCCTCTGCCTCAGGAGTACTGGGATTAAAAGCATATATCAAGAGTTATTTATTTAGTTTTTTTCTTTTTTCTTTTCCAGAAAAGAGCAGGCCTCCTAGGGAAAGCAACCTAACATGGCATAAAAAGATGCAATAAGACTAGGCTCAAACCCTTATATCAAGGCTGGACAAAGGCAACCCAGCAGGAGGAAAAGGGTTCCAAGAGCAGGCAAAAGAGTCAGACACCGCCCCCCGCATACACACACACACACACACACACACACACACACTGTTAAGAATCCCACAAAAAACCAACCCAAGCTACACAACCATAATATATATGCAGAGGATCTAGCAAAGACCCAAGCAGGATCCATGATTACTGTTTTAATCTTTGTGAGCCCCCATGAGCCCTGCTTAGCTGATTATGTGGGGTGTGTTCTCCCGGTGTCCTGGGCCCCTCTGGCCCTTAAAATCCCTCCTCTCCCTCCCCCACTTCTGCAGGGTTCCTCAGCTCTGCTCAATGTTTGGCTGTCCATCTTTGCATCTGCTGCCATCAGCTACTGGAGGAAGTCTCTCCTATGCCTGGGCCTGCGCTGATGTCTGGTATAGTAGAACACCATCAGGAATCATTTTGTTGACTTTTTTCTTTGCCAGTCATACTTCATTTCACCCCAGGTCTCCCAGTCATCCAACCTCTGGTTCCTGTCCATCCAGGCTGTACTGGGCATGGGCTCCCTCTCATTGTGTGGGCCTAAACCAAACCAGTCATTGGTTGGCCATCCCCACAAGCTCTGTATCACCATTTCCCCAGCACATCTTGCAGGCGGGACAGGTTGCAGATCAAAGAATTTTTGTCTGGGTTGGTGTCCCAGTCCCACAATTGGTAGTCTAGCCTGGTTATAGAAGATGAACGTTCAGAACCCTACCCTCCATTCCTAGTAGTCCCCAATAGGGTCACCCTCATAGGTTCCAGAATGTTTCTATGAGTTGTTTATTTTTTAATACGCTGTACAATCCAATAAAACCAGAGGTCTAATGTGAATTAGCACATTTATAGACTATAAACTCCAAAAGATCATTTTCATTCATTCAATGAATATTCATAACACACAAAGAATGTTTTAATGAGTACTGCTTACATGTATATTCTAAAGTACCTTTAACCTAACCATGATTAGATTTCATTAGCAATAATATGCAAACACTGTAAGTTGTCCATGTCCAAAATATCATCCCTTGAGCTAGATGAGGTGTGTGTGCGGTGGCATGCTGTGCCGTGCATAAGGGACGGTCCCTAGGCAGCAACCTTTCTTGATTTGAGGAGGATGGGATCCTGGCAGCCTCACCTCACTGAGGAGTCACATCTGGACCTCTGCATATGTCCCTTGGACACAGCATGTACAGGGCTGTTGTACATGAAAACTCAAATGCCCAGGCAGGTGCTTGGCAGGGTTGCCACCTTTTGTGTTAAGGGGCTCTAATTCTTTCTCTTGGAAAAGAGTTTCTGGGGGAACTCTTATCACAAAAACAGTTTTTATAAATTGCCTCTTGTCAAACCTTTGCTATTGGCTCTGATAAGTGAAGTTCTATTGTGCGTAATCAGTACTTTAAAGAACTTCCCTGGGAAAACAGAACAGAGGTGTTTGACTGCTGCTTAAAGAGAAGTCAAAATTACTTTCTTTGTTGGAAGGAAGCAGGGGCAGAACTACGCTTTCAGGATAATGGAATAGGAATTCCTTTCTCTCTGTGTAATTGTGCTGTAGGGGAGAGAAGTCGAAGAGCTGGTGCCGAGGAGAGGATGTTGAGGCAGTTGGGGAAACTAAGTCATCAACAGGCTCTAAAGGGAGGCCGGGCTCAAAACCAAGAGCAGTTACTCCAGGTTTTGCATGAGTCTAGATGGAAGGCCCAGCTCATTATGTCAGCTGAAGCCATGGAACTCAAGTGGAATCCATAACCCATAATCGTAAGTGAGAAATATTTAAAAATAATAATGATTAATAACAAATAAAACAACTTTTTCCATTCACCTTTTCAAGTTGACAAATTTTAAGATATATTGCCCTATTCATAATTATAAAACTGTTTGTACAGACTCTGGCAAATGACATTTTCCGCAGTTCTGGGGTTCATCCCAGGGCCTCGTGCATGCTATTCAAATACTGCCCCAGTGTGGCTAATCTCTATCCCAGAAGACATCATTTGAATCTCAGAGAATGCACTTACCTAACACAGTACACATAATCAATACCCTGTCACTTGGTAATGATACTTAATAATAGCAGGAAAAGAACCCACAGGTCTCTTTTTAATGAATCCATTGGTTTATCTGTTTGTTCACTTTTGTCCTGTTTCATAAAGTGATAGGGATTTTAAAAATCCAAGGCTTCTTAACTTAGCAAATCACTACTGAGCATCTACTTGCTACTCAGCAATATTCTACAGGAGGGGTAGGGATGTGAATGGAAACACCAGTGTCCTGGTTAGTTTTTCCCACCTTGACACAACCTTGAATCCCCTGAGAAGACAGAACCTCAACTGAAGAACTACCTTGATCAGACTGGCCTTCAGCATGGTCTGTAAAGGATTGCTTGACTAACGGTTGAGGTGGATGGGCACTGCAGCATCCCTAGGCCAGTGGGTGTGAGCTGAATAAGAAAGGAAGCTGACCTTGAGCCGGAGTGTGAACCAGTAAGCCCCCTGCCTCACTGGTCTCTGGGTCAGTTCCTGCCTTAACTTCCCTCCGACGACGGGTTGTGACCTGGAAGCATAAACCAAAATGAATCCTCTCCGCCCCAAGTTGCTTTTGACCATGGTATTCATGGCCGCAGCAGAAAGCAAACTAGAACAATCAGTGACCACGCTTTCACAGTGCTCAAAGTCGGGGTGAGAGGACAGCAATAAGAGACTTACCTGATATTGCTAAGTGTCACATGAAAATCAGACAGGGTAGCATGGAGTGTCTGGAAGAAGCGTTCGGGAAATACTCTTTCAGAATTTCAGAATTCTGTTTCACATGGAACGGAGAAAAGAGCATTCCATGCAGAAGGACCACCAAGTACCAAAGCCCTGAAGTGCGAGCAACCATTTATAGCAAGCTAAGGAGACACGGGTAACAGATTAATTCAGAGAGAGAAACAGGTACTAGACTATGTAGGGAATTTTTTGCTTTATTTTTAATATGCAAATTTATTTTTTAATAAATTATTAATTTAAGCTTTATTCTAAGTGCAATGGGAAACTGAGAAACACAAACAGCTGCATGATATTTTATAGTTCTCTATTAGCCATGAGGATTTTTTTCTCATCTCTGCACTCTACACTAACCTTAGAACTTGCCAGAACACGGCAGAAATGATGTCTTAATTCCAAAGGCTCATCCTTAAGGGTCACTGTAGCGTCCACCTTTCTCTGACCGGGGCACTTCTACCACCGTGTAAGAAATCCTAGCATGGATTACTAAGTGGACGGCGACCATATGGTCAAGTCTGGACCAATAATCTGGCTAAACACAGAACTCTTGAATGTGTGAACTGGGGAATTGGCATTGCGTTAGGTTGCATGGATTGCCTCAGGACTACAGCCACACATGTGAATGCAGGCAAGACCAGGGAAAGAACTGCCTGTCACCATCTGTACAGTGACCTGCAGGCTTTAAGACATTACAATTTGGGGTGCTTTGATGTATAGCAATAGGTTCCTGAAACAGAAACCACACGCGAATTTTAATCCTAGATGTGATATGATGGTAATTTACATTTTAGAAGATTGCTTCGGCAGGCTGAGCACAGAGGAACGTTGGAAACCCATGGGGGCAAGAAATATCGGGACTTAAACCAAAACACTTTTCTGAATGAGCCATGTTGTCCAGAGGTTAGTGTTGTATGATATTTTGTTTGTGCTCTGACAAATAAAGCTTGCATGGAGATCAGAGGGCAGACCTTAACCATAGAGGTCAGGCAGTGGTGGCTCACACCTTTGATCCCAGCACTTGGGATCTCATGTCTTTGGTCCCAACACATGGGAGGCTCACACCTTTAATCTCAGCACTAGGGAGGTGGAGACAGGATCTCTGCCCATTCAGTCTGAGGGTTCATAGAGACAGGAGCCCCTATTCAGTCTGAGATTTAGTTGAGGAAAGAAGTTTCTGGTGGCTGCTGCTCTGCTTCTCTGATCCTTCAGCTTCCACCCTTGATATCTTCTCCAGGTTTTTATTGCTAAGACTAATTAGGTCACACTTGCGGCTAGAAAGAATGTTCTCTATCCACAGTGAGTTTTACCATAAGAGAACATGTATTCTGAGGCAAGTGGTATCTCAACAGCGAAGATGAACGGAGAACATTTAACCTTTCTGAGTAGACACAAGTTTCCTAAAGCCTGGGGTAGCCTTGTTTCACTTACTGAGATTCCCTCTGCACACTGGAGACATGTCTGTAGTGGCTGGAACTCTAAAAGAATACAGTGCAAATATGAAGAAGGATTGGTCAGTGGTTTCTGACTCCATCTATATGGAGCCATGGTTACTGATCCTACCTGTCTGCCACATGCACATAACATTTCATACAGTATGGCTCAGATATATTAAAGAAGACCTTACTGAAGAGAGAATTACAGGGTTCATAATATGGAAAACAATACTGTTAAAATGTCCACCAGAGCTCTGCATTCTATGCAATGCCAATCAAAATCCCACACAACACTTTTTTAAAGAAACTGATATGCTCATTCCAAAATTCATAAAGAAACACACTCAAGTTATAGCAGTAATCTTCAAAAATAGTAAATAAGCTGGAGAATTTTACATATTTGGATTTCAGGACATAGTTAGAGTAGTAATCCAATTATGTAGTTTTGTATAAGAATAAGTAAATATGTCATTGGAATGCAAAAGAGAGGAAGGGAACTAAATACATGGGCAATTATCTTCAACAAAGATGTCAAAGTTATTCAATCAGAAAGTCTTCAGCAAGCAATGCTCTAACAACTGGACTTTCATTAGGAATAATACATCTTAGTCTCCACTTCACAATATATACCAAAAATACATTTCAAATGAATCATAAACCTGAGCAGAAAACCTCAGGAGAAAATGTTCTTGATCTAAGAAAAGTATATATTTAGGCACAGAAAATAATAGCCATAAAAATGGACACAAATGAATTTGCTCATATAAGATACCATTTTTAAGATAAAAAAGCAAAACACTGGTTAGGATTAAAAGTCATATGTTTCTTGCTAAAAAATAAATTTAGAATATATAAATAATGCCTGCAACTCAATAATTTTTTAAAATCACAGGGTTTTTTACAATGGGGGTGGTCCTGGATGCAAATACACATTTCCCAAAGGAAAATACCCACAACAAACTGAGAACTAGTCAACAACCTTAGCTAACAAGAGAACAATGCAAACCCCAATAAGATTTTACTCCTCACTCACCAGAATGGCTAAAATTAAGAAGTCTGAATAAATGATGGCAAAGACACAGCACAATCCTGAAATTTTTTGGTGTGGATTTGACATGTTTCAACCATTTCTGATATCTACAGGGCACTTTCCAATTAAACCTTTCCTGTGGGAAAGTTCTCTGCGAATTTTTTCTTCTAGATATTTATCTAGGAGAATTCAAAATGTGTATCCACAAAAAGGCAGATAAAAAATTTTCATAGCAACTCTTAAGAGTTCAAAGTCACTACTTGATTCTGAGTATTCCTCGGTAGCAGAATGGACAGATGAGACACTGCAGAATATTCTTAGATAGGATATTCTCTAAAGTAGGGGTGCTAATGCCCAAGTCACCAACAGCATGGGTGAATCTCAGAGACATAATGCTGAGAAAGCAGCCAAACCCAGAGAAGTCCTAAGATTAGCAAAGTGTCTAAGGCGTTACACACCAGAATAGCACATATGTCCTGTTTCCTGTTATAGGAATGAGAGGGGATTGACAGGAAGGCCCTTTGCTATGGAATGGGCATCTCCTATGACTTTTTGGAGAATACATCACTGTAGTTATTTATCAAACTGTATACATTTCAATAAAACAAACTTTCAGAAGAGAAAAGAACCAATGACTCTGTGTCAGAATTTAAGAGGACTAATAGATACAGTGATTAAGATATGGTACTGCGTGTGGAATCCCTGGATTGAGAGTTAAAGGATCAGGTCTCTACTTGTGTTGCTTCATTTCTACTAGGGTGACTCTTGGCAAGCTCTTTAGACAACTACCCATGCTACCTTAAAATGGGGAGATTATTTCATATGTCCTGTCTACCTCACAAGGCAGATTAAATAAATAGTGTGTTGGATTCCTTGAGCACATTTCCTTAGTGTAGTGGAGTTAGTGGTTCCTAAGGTGTTTTAGATCAATAGCCAGGGTTACCAACCCCAAGGCCACTCATCTACCTCTCTAATATAAACAACTCACTTTGTTTAGTCTGGCCTAGAATCTATGCCAATCTCATTCCACCTTCATGAGAACCCTTTGAAACAGGTGTTATGATGGCTTTCATTTACAGTTAAGGAGAATTGATTTTTTTCTGTTTAGTTTTGTTTGGGTGTAGCATGTCTGCCCCAACTCAGCATCAAATTTAGGGCCTTGGGAGTACCAGGCAAATAATCCACCATGAGGTACACCTCCCAAACCCAAACTGTATTTTAGCGAGGTGAGTTAATAGTTAGAAGTCAGGCACACAGCCAGGAAGTGAGGGAGAATACTTTGTACCTATTTCTGCTATTCCAATTCCCCTATCCCCCCCATTCCTCCTAACTCCAAGAGACATAACACAAGTCAGAGGGAACTAGAGAGTTGACCGGGAGAAGAGCATTTCTGGCAAGGAAGGATCTGGAGGTAGGAAGGAGCATGCTAGAGAGAAAGAGGCTGCAGGTGCTGGGCCTTAAAGGAGCCAAGGAGACTTAGTTCCTGTGTTCCAGCCTGCATCTGCAGACATCTGATCAGGTGGGAACCTGGCTAGGCTATCGGGAACTCCAGGAACTAAGGGATTCCCCTCTGTATGCTGTGAATACTATTGGTTAATAGAATCTGTCTCGGGCCTGGCAGGGCAGAATAGAGGTAGATGGGGAAAACTAAACTGAATGCTGGGAGAAAAAAGGCAGAGTTAAGAGATGTCATGGAGTCATGGAGCCCTGCCAGAAACAAAGGCTAGACAGAATTTTACCCAGTAAGCCACAGACTAATGGAAATGGGTTAATTCTAGATGTAAGAGCTAGCTAGCAATATGCTTAAGTGATTGGCCAAGCAGAGATTTAAATAATATAGTTTCTGTGTGATTATTTCAGGGCTGAGAAGCCAGGAACAAGCAAGCAATCTCCTACAACATGTTGATGTGCCAACGTGTGCTAGTTAAATCCACATAAAACCTGAGAGGGCTTGGAAAGGAATTCTAGACACTAAAAAACAAAGTTTAGCCACATTTGTTTTTCAAATGGGCTCTGCTTACTGGCAGTGTGCCGAGTGCCTTTAAGAAAGGTCTTTTTGATTCAGTGGTAGCAAAAAAAAAGAGAGAGAGAGACCCACATGGTTTCAAAATGGTGATTTCCAGGTTCTCCAACACAAACAGCTCCGACTCTTTCAGGAGGTCCAGCTATGGAACATTTAAATAGGGTCTGTGAACAGAATTTTACAAACTGCTTAATGGGTCAACATAGACCCACTGCATACTTGGAACTAGGGCAGTGTTCAAGGCTTGCAGAGGCATTGAACATGCCTCCACTATGTTGGACTGGACTGAGCAAGCAGGCAGGGCCCTGTTGGCCCAAGCTATGCCTGCTTAGCATTTTAAAAAAAGCAGTTCTGGTCAGAAAAAGATTACAGATATGCAATAAAGACAAATCTAGATGGAAAAGACCTCTAAATGGGTCACAGTGTTGGATAAATGTGTGTAGGCTTGGGAGAAAGAAGAAAAAGAGTAAAGAGACAATAAATGTAATATAAAAGAATACAGACAGTCATAGATTAAAGGAGTAAAGATAATAAAATAAATAATAACTTGTAGAAAAAATAATAGAGTAAGAAAAATAAGCCATATAAAGATGGAATATACACAGTTGTGTTTTCTTTGAATTTTTTGACTGTGAAGGAGCTAAGTACAGAGAAACATTTCATTGTATGGACTGCTAAGTTAAATCAACTTATATATTGAAAAGTATCTTGATTCCAAAATTTGGGTCTAAGGATTTGTTGCTTTGGAAAAGAGGTTCTGTTTTTGTTTCCACAGAAGATGAGAACCTGTGAATTAATTCCAGACTAATGTGGTTTGATGGACCAAAATCCTCCAAAAGGTCACTGTGAACACTTCCAAAAATATTTCACCCAACAAAAAGCAGGAAGCAGTTGGAAAGAACTATGCCCAAATTCCCTAAATGATTGTTTGTAAATGTTTGTTTACATCTAAAGGGGGATATTCTATAGAGATTAATAATTTGCATTGGTATGGATTTTGGTATATTGACACAAATTTTAGGTCAATCTTGTTATATGTTTATTTCTGCTCTTGATTAAGGTATTGTATTTGTGCAGCTCATTTAAAAATGTAATATATATTATAGTTAATTGTAGTCATGTTAGTTAGGTTTTCTAGATATATAGAGATATATTTCAGTTAGGCCTTCAGATCTTTCAGAGGCCTTCAGAATATGGCATTTAAAATGTTGTAAGAACTTAGGACTTTTCATGACAGTGAGACACTTCTGCTTCTGGCAGCACCAATTACTTTAAGAGGATAATGGACAACGAAGAGGCTCCTTATGGAGTTTGTTAGCAATTTGGGCAAGAAACTGCTCTTGCCTGGACAGCTTAATGATATGCTGTGTAAACTGGACATGCAGGACTCACAAAGAAAGGACTGCTGAACTTGTCTAAAGGTGAGAGGGTTCTTGGGGTTCCTGTTACACAAAAGAGTCTGCCAGACATTCTATAGGACACAGGAGAAAGCAACTGATGGACTTTGCCATTACAAGGCAGAACAGATCTTCAAATTTCTTGATTCATGGAAAAGTATGCTGGATACTATGGGCCTGAAGGCTGAAGATGGATGTCCCAATGGTACAGAAGAACTTTGGGTGACTGTCCAGACAGCAAGATGTTTCTGTCAATTCTAGAGTTTGGAAGAATTGCTTACAATGCACTTCCTGTTTATTTAGGTAATATTGTACCCTTCTGGAGTCATTCATGTAGTTGAAGAATAGGTAGTTATAGTTTTCCTTAGTTATGATAAAAGAAAAAGTAGATATGAATATTGTAAGTGTAATTCTTGCTTGATACCAGTTTTGTTATATTTAATTTTACTATGTTAAAGTTAAAACCTTCCTTTTTTATTTAAATAGAAAAGGGGAAATGGTGTGGGAATTCCTTCTTATGTGTTGCTTTTATTGGTTAATGAATAAAGAATATGCCTTGGCCTTGATAGGGTAAAATAGAGCTAGGCAGGGAAAACTAAACTGAATGTTGGGAGAAAGAAGGTGGAGTTGGGGAGATGCCATGTAGCCACCAGAGGGGAAAGATGCAAGATGCCAGCTGGAACCTTGCTGGTAGACCACGAGTCTCGTGGTTAAATATAAAATAATGGAAATGTGTTAATTCCAGAGCTAGCTAGCAACATGCTTAAGTGATTGGCCAAGCAGTGATTTAAATACTATAGTGTCTGTGTGATTATTTCACTGAGCATCCAGGAACAAACAAGCAGCCTCCTACAACATTTACATAGGTCTGACTTAGAGCAGCTTCAGTCAGAGAAGAGAGATGGAGTGGGGGGGTAGTGGGAGGGGACCGGGAGAAGGGGAAGAAAGGAAAAAAAATTTTATTTCTTTAATTATGTTCTTGAATGGAAAAAATAAAACAAAACAATGTATGGAAAAAAAAAGAACATTCTCCCAACATTATGATGAATGACTCTTCCTTCTATAATCTTCATATTTACCAAGACACTTGATAATTGTATAGATATTGGTAAATATTTCATAACTTTTATTCATGATCTTATATTGTTTATTTTTGTGTTATTATATAACAGAGAGAAATAGTAAATGCTTATCATTCAAATTAATGTATTTTAAGACATTAGCCATTTTAATAAATTTACTTTTGATCAAATATTAAAAAAAAAAGAGAGAGAGATGGAGACTCTGCACGCCACTCAAACTTTTGGGCATTGTGCTGTGTTTTTGCCCCTTGATATTAGAGCTGTTTTCTCTCTTTAGGCAGTTTATCCTTAAGTACCAGTGGCAAACCGCCTAAGGCATACATCTTTTCCCCTGGTGGATGGTTACAGTCTGTAGAAGTCTAGGTTCTAAAGAGCTGACTACGTGGTGCTGGGTATTAGGGAAGCACTCCGTTACCTAGCTACACAGTGAAGCCCAAATTCCTCCTTGTTTGCTTAAACCTGGTCCTCAGATGCAGATGACCTCCCTGGACAATACCTCTGAGAACAAGGGGAAGGCCTCCAACTAACTTCTCCCATCTGTCCCAGTAAAGAGCCCCCTTTCCATCACACAGGACAGAGAATGGGACTTGAGGCCGCCGAATTGCCGGTAAACAATGAAGGCAGAACTTGCCCTCTGGTTCTGAGGGCCTATCTATGTCCTCTTTGGAGCAGAAGGAGAAACTTCCATATCCTAGATCGTTATTCCTTCTAAACTCCCTCCTGAGCCAGATTGGGTTTTTCTTGGCATCGCTAACATTACAGCTGGCTCCTCAGCCCGGCCCAGACACATCTCTCACCTGCCACCTGGACTATACAGTCTGTGCTGGGGCAGGAATATGACCATCAATTGCTGCCTCTACCCCAGCTTCCAAGGTCCTCTTCCAGCTGTGTCTGCAGGTGATACAATGACCTTCTCTTTTCTATCTTCACGGAAAATTTGAGGATCAGTCCTCACTCAGGTCTGGCCCTGGGACTTCTGGGTTTTATATCATCTTTTCCCTCTGTCCTGTATGGACCTGGTTCCTCTTGAGTGGGTCCCAGCCTCCTTTGGGCAACTGGTTTATATTTAGGTTTTGCTACAAATGAGGACACTTTCCAAGCAGGAGGTCTCCTCTGGGGTGGGCCCACCTTGTCTTCCTGACAGTCACTCTAGGAGGGAAGGATGGTTTGTGCGGGGGAGGGGAGTGCGGGAGGGGGATGGGGGGTGGAGTTGTCTCAACCAGAAGCAAGAGAATCAGGGTAAAGGGAGTGGGAAGTGGTTCAGAATTAAAGCAAAAGGCAGGTCCGTTAAATAAGGGACCGTGAGGAGAGAAACCTAAGGGGCTTCTAAGCATTCGCTGTGCCAACTGGGGACCAAGCATATGAGCCTCGTGGAGACATTCTCATTTAAACCACCTCACTGCCCATGCCAAACATTTCTTTGAACCCTTGTTGTCTTTTATTTCTTTAGAAGTTGGATTGTGGGATGATGTAGACCAACCATTTATACTTACTGAATACATCTTATTGAATATGCATCTAAGGCAGTCATTGTCCCTAAGAGCAGATCCCAAGTAGAAGAAACACATTACTTTCAAAATCATGGTGCAGGAGAGAAGAGGGTGTGTGCCGAATGCGCTGGGAGCCCAGCACCAACCCAAAAGGGCAAAAAGGAAGCCTGATGCTAGCACTGGCTCTATGAGGTTTGTACCAAGTTAAGAAAATATGTGGGGGGGGGGAATAAGCGAGTCTCGGGTAGATAGAAGCAGGGAGGAGAAGGTGGAAATGTGCGTGACTGGAGCCCATCAGAGCTGTGGAGGACCAGAAAGAGGAAGGCAGTGAGTGGCAAGCATATGAGTCTGAGTGGGAAAGGCGATGTGAAGAGCTTTGAAATGGCTAGAGTATCTTCAGGGATGGAATGTTCACAGTGAGAGGAGCCACAGAGGATAAGGTGACTCATGGACACATCTGCCACAGTGTGGCTTGGAGGACTCAGGAAGTTTAAGGCAGGGGACAGTCTAACAATTGTCTGTAACTCCAGTCCCAGGGCATCCGATGTCCTCTTCTGCAGGCACATGGTGCAGGTAGACAAAACACTCATACACATAAGAAATAAAAAGTCACCAATCTTTAAAGATTCTGTTGGGGATCTAGAGTCAGTAGGATTTATTGTCCAAGTAGATGTGTGAGTGGTGAGGGTAGAAGGCCGAGTTCAAGGTTGCAATCTCAGGTACTAGGCAGACCTTTGTCCCATGAATTAAGATCTAAAGCAAATAAAGAAGAGTAAGGGGTTAGGGATATTGTAAGTTCACCTTCACCCATAAGAAGCCAGCTCAGGGATTCCTGAGTCACAATGTGTTCCAATTTTGACAGCTGACTTTCCAAATTCCACTCCCACCTCTATCCCATTTTCCCTCCTGCTTTTAGCCAAGAGCAAGAATAGACAAATGTGAATGATCTTTATATCTAAAAATTGCAATCATCTAGTGTCCAGGGTGACAGATGTAGCTAAGTTTTACGAGCTTTCCAAAGCATCATTATCCCAAAGATATGAATAATGAAGCCTCAACATGTTTTGTGAATGTGTGCTGATCAGTAGTAACGGTGTCTTGTCACTTGGTAGACATTCCCCAGCCACACTAATGCCATGTGAACAGCGAATGCTATCTCCTGGGGTAAAAGAAAGAGTGGATTTTATTCTATAAATGATTTAAATACTTTTGAAATATTAATGAGTGATCTTTCTCCCCTCTCTGGTCACAGCAGGGACTCTATCCCATCCTGCACTCAGGCAGCTGAACACTCAACATGGCAAGAGATAGAATAGTAAGAAGCAAGGAAGAAGGAGAAGAAACCAATGATAACAACAAAAGCAACTGAGGACTATTTCAGACTTTCAAGTTTTTAAAAATAGGCTTTAGCTGAGTGGTGGTGGTGCATGTCTTTAATCCCAGCACTTGGGAGGCAGAGGCAGGTGGATCTCTGTGAGTTTGGAGCCAGCCTGGTCTACAAGAGCTAGTTCCAGGACAGGCTCCAAAGCTACAGAGAAACCCTGTCTTAAAAAACCAGAGAGAGAGAGAGAGAGAGAGAGAGAGAGAGAGAAAACAAAAAAAAAAACAAGAAAACTAGACTTTAGGAAATAAGATAAGGGCCACATCTCAGATGAAAGTTGTACTAATAAAGTTCCCTGAACTTGAAGGTGGAATGCAAGAAAGCATCCAAGTAAATTCTGAGTACCTATTTACTAGTAGATTCCTAAGAGAGGGAGAAAATCAATTTGAGACCTTCTTAAAGAATTTTCCCATTCCAACTCCTGTCGCCAAAAATGTGGTCCCTCCTGTATCTCTCCAAGCTGGGATCATCTTATTCCCACAACACTTGATGCTCACTACTCCTGTCAGCCCGGCAAATGGATGGTTGAAACAGGAGCTCCAAAATAAGGAGGAGGCAGAACCCTATGCCTCAAACATCTGTCCTTTTCTCCCTTTCTTTCCTCATAAGCAGTCACCCTACCATCCACAGGGCTCACCCATCACTGCTTACCCACATGGATATTTCTGCCTCTAGTCTCAGATATTCTTGCAGATACCCTGACCAAAAATGATCCAGTGCTCTTTCTGTAAGTATCCCACTGAACCAACTATGCTGGGATGGACTAGTGACTTCCTTGCCCCTGAAGGGGCTTCAGGGATATTTGAAGCACCATAAGTTTTCAAGTACTGGCAAGCTCAGTTCCTAAACAACTTGAAGCAACACCACCTCCAACCTAGACTTCCTGACTATTTCCTAATTAGCAGCTTCTCACTCTTGGTCTATGAGAAGGTAGACTTGCTAGAGGTGAGGTGCACCAACATGTCTCGGGTAGATGGAAATTTGATGGAGATCTGTTCTTTCCTTTCTTTACTTGAAGCAAGGAATGATCCAGATGAACTAGCAGGACAGTACAGTTAAGAGATTAAGTAATGGTCTAGTACAAACTCTGAAGCTGGTTTCGATGCTAGCTCCTGTCTTTATCAATTCACTAATTTATATCCTGGCCTCCATTCTCACTACCCTAAAATGAGAACAGTTAACATTGTGCTCAAGATTGTAGTGAAGACTACATGAGACAATGCTCCTGATGTGTTCCCTTCTATAGCTAATGTCTTGCTTGGCTTTAAGAAGTTGGTGGCAAAGCATGCTTCAGCCCTCACATAACCCCACCCTCTCCTGCAAAGTTGTGTGATTTCTTTACAGTGCCCAACTTTCCCCACATATAAGCACCTTCATGGTGGTCCAGTTTACCTGAAAAGTTTCTGCACCCCAATAAACGTCTCTGCTGACGCAACAATCCAAATCAGACCAAATCAAACCGAATTAGAAAAAGCCCAGGTTTAATGGATACCAATACTCCTCGGTGGCCTTCCAGCCCCCCAGTTAGGAGACAGGGAAGGAAGACCAACCACATGTTTGTTTTCTAGGGTACAATTTAAATACCCTATGGGAGTGGTCTTGAGCATCTCTGGGGGAGGGGTCATTGTTTGGTGAACTTTCTCTGAGGTGGAGTCTGAACTGAGGCAACTCCCAGGGGAGCAGGCTTGGGATGGAACTTCCACCCAAACATTATTCTTCTGTAAAACTGAGGAATAGCTAAGAGTAACATACAGTGGTCAAACAATGGGGTTTGATCCCCTATCCAGTAACTTTACCCAAATGGAAACTAACCAGAGTCTGAAAGAAACTGAGATGCACCCGTGAACAACTATAGTTGTTGTTTAAGGTCCAGTCGTCATGTGGTTGCCCACTAAATGTCCCTGTGTTTGGTTAGTTCCATGGCTTTGAGACCAAAGATTAATTCAAATACTAACTCTACTAAATGGGCATTGTGTGGTCTTGGAAAAGATCAACGTTTCTTGAAGTTCAGTCTCTTCTATTTACTAGATAACAGAGTATATGAAGATTAAGGATCGTATTCTCATGTCATAGTAGCTCTTTGGAAATTGGAGCTATTACTTCTGTGTACTTCAGGCTCTTCAAGCCTTGTTTGGGAGAGATGCTAATGGCTAGCGACACAATTGCACAGTTGTAAATAAGCTTGCTTCCCTAATCACTGAACCAGCAAGTTCAGGCCGCTAAGGGAAAGCCAGCAGAGAGCTGTGCCTCTCAGCCCTGGCTGCACATTAGAATCACACAGGGAGCTCTTCAACCTCCAGTGCCCTCCCCACACCCTGGACCAATTAGGCCAAGGCTCTGGAGGAAGGGCTCTGGGTCCAGCATCCGAATTTGTAATGCTTCCCCGGTGATACCAATGTGCCCTCAAGGTTGGGAAACTCGGGGCTGCTTCTCCAACATTAATGTGCATATTTAACACCTGGGAGACCTATTAAAATGCAGACCCTGATTGAGAAGGCCTGGGATGGGGCCCAGATTCTGAATTTCTAATGAGCTTCACGGTGATGTAAGGTCTAGAGAAGACTTGCTCTCCTTATCAAGATAAAACAGCCAAGAGGCTGGTATTTGGGTAATGAACAGAAAAATTACAAAATGAAACCCTGAGCTCCAAGAGCCAAGTGACCAGGGTACCATTCTTTAAAAGAGGCAAGTAGCCCTGAGCTTAGGAGCAATCTCTAGGAATATCACTATTCTGTAACAGCACCCAGCCTAATGGTCAAAATTATGACCCCCAAGTTTCTGAGAAAATTATACTTTCACAGTGTAGTGGATTTTTCTTAGTCAGTTTGGGTTGCTCCAAGAAAGTACTACAGATAGAGTGGCTCACTAACACCAAAAACTTATTTATTGTGCTTCTGGAAGCTGAAGTCTGAGCTAAGAACCCGCCAGAGTCAGGCTTGAACAAGGACCTTCTAGTTCACAGGCTTCTCGTTTTTTGTCCTCACAATGAAACAGGATGAGAATGTTTTCTGAGCTTCCTTTCAGAAGGGCACTACTCCCGTTTAGGAGATGGCTCCTTCCATGATCTAATTATCTCCCAAACACCTCACCTCCTGATACTCTCACTTTAAGGGTCAAATTTTCCTTAAGCATACACAAACATTCAGCCCATTGCATCATTAAATATTTTGGGGACTCATGAGAAAACTCATCTCCAATTGTAAGAGATAAGTTATAGGCAGCAATTCCTGAGAGAAAAAAATAAACTCTGTTAATGCCAATTACTGTGCTTACTAATCATTCATCCCTCAAAGACTTGTGATCCTTCAGCCTCCAAACCTGATGAGACAGTGTGATTGGTTCCCATTAATCACTCTGATCTCTTCATAAACACCTCACTGAACCTTCAATTCCATTGACACTGGAAATGGCGGTGCTTTTTGTTTGTTTGTTTTGTTTTGTTATTTTGCCCAATAGTTTGAGCAGGTGCAACATGCCACATGCCATTCCCAAGCAGTCTTGAGGGCTGTCGCATGGCTCATTTGTTGTTCTTTTTCTCTGACTCATGGAGGAGCACAGTTTTCATCCTGGCCCTCCAAATGAAGGAGGCATGAGGAGCAGAATTTACATCCGACACGCACTACTTCAATCCCGTTGTCACCTTTGTTGGCTGGCGAAGGTCCTAGGAGCGAAGCAAGGCTCGCGCACCTTGACTGCATCTGTAGTGGTGTTTTCCAGAGACTATTAACTAAAGTTGGAAGGTCAGTCCTCTGTGTGAACAACACCATTGCACAGGGGCAGACAGGGGCAGAGGAGGACAATATGAAGAAGCATGCATGTAGGTGTGGAAGCAATTAATAAATTATTCTCAGAGATGTGAGAGCTGAAGACTAAATATAGAGTTAAAGTAGGGAAGGCCAAGAGGGTATGAGAATGGCTGAGGTCTTTGATGAACTGACACTTTCGTTTCCTTGGACACCAAAACGTTGAAGTGCTTCATTTCTGGTCTCCATGGAGAAGGCACTTGAAGCCACTCCAGTTCTTTCTCGTTAGTTCCTGTCTACTTTAGAGACCTCCTTTAGTCCCTGAGGAGCACAGGTTCACAACTGAACAGATCCTGAGATATTGATTTCATTATTTCGTTATTGTTTCTCTAGTTCCATTCTTGATGATGTTGATGGGTGTAGTTTAAGGGTGTGATTTCCTCGCTTACGGAACAACAAGATATCCTATGACCTAAGCCAGCTCAGACTCTGCCCCTGGTCCCAGGTAAAAGCCCCAGGTGTCATGAGGTACCACTCTGTGTAGTTCAACATTGCCTGTGCTCCTATCTCCCAGGGAGAGTTCACTTGTGAGAGGGAATTATTGGAGGCAAGTTTCAAGTATTCCTGGGTCCTCTGGCTAAGTCTCTGTCTGTAACAAACACCATCTCCATTCTGAATCTCTCTGTGATTTTAAGACTTCCTGTCTCATGCTTGCTGTCTCTGTAACTATTCATTGATAGAGCTATTTTTTTTGGAGAACGAATGGCACTGGTATTTTTTTCAAGGTCTCTAAGGCTGATGGGGGGCGGGGCATCCTCTCAAACTTCCTCATCAGTTTATCAGCACCCAAATGCAAACAGAAGATCCCAAAACAGCTGAATACAGCTCAGCTGTTCCGGACATAAAAATGCTGGAACCAAAGCTAGGAAGTAGGAATGACAG
The DNA here is from genome assembly GCA_004026605.1 of Ondatra zibethicus. Taxonomy (NCBI): domain Eukaryota; kingdom Metazoa; phylum Chordata; class Mammalia; order Rodentia; family Cricetidae; genus Ondatra; species Ondatra zibethicus. The sequence goes on along the minus strand of PVIU01005718.1, from coordinate 26,038 downwards.
GGAAAGGTGAAGGGTGAAGCAATGAACCCCTGACTTTGGAGCCTTCCTCTACTTTTTAAATCTCATTTGGTGCAGTCACCATTCTTGGCTTGGTGAGAAGAATATTTCTTTCTGTCACGAACTAAGTGTTAGAAAGCTATTTCCTTTCTTTTCTCTGCATGCAAAATCCATTACAAAGCTTGAGGCCATCTCTCTACTCTAGAGAAAAGACACAAAGACACAAAGACGGCAGAAGGATGTCTCCATGCACACACAAAACAGAAGGCCAATTAAAGTTCTCAATGGGGGAGAGTTTTGTGAGCTTGTTCCTGTCAGAAATAGAAAAGCTTAGCCATCAACCAGCTTCCTTTAGATGAGGAACCAGACTTGAGTCACAGGATAGGACTGGAGAGTCCATTGGAATTTATCAGCCCTTGACCCTCCACTGCCATCAGCTCCCAAGCCTCAGTCGTGAGGATGCCAGACAATGGCCCAATGGGAGCTGGCTTCTCCCCATACCAGGGGAGGTCTTTGATGACCCAGAGCAATCACGAGATGTCACAGCCTCAATCTGCCTCCATTTATGGAGCTGCTTACCTGGGCCTCTTTATTTCTCCTTTGGTATGTTCCTCTTTTCTTTCTTTCTTTTTTCTTTCTTTCTTTTTTTCTTCCTTCCTTCCTTCCTTCTTTCTGTCTTTCTTTCTTCCTTTCTTTTTTATTTATCCTGACTCCTTGAAAAATAGAATCCTTTTACTTCCTCTTAGTCACTGCCACTCTCATGTTAACGAGGAGGGCCATCCTCCAATTTAGCACCTATCTCCAGAATAAGGTTAGCACACAGATGCCCGAGCAGGAGGGGAGGTGGGGCAGGACCCAGGTGTGCTAGAGGGCTGGAAAGAGAGGGGGATAGCACCAGAGTTGAGCTTGGAAGGAGGCGACCACTGCAATGCACTGGGCGCTGGGGAGCAGTGAGTGCGGGATAGAAGGCTGGACTGCCACCTCCTACCAGTGGAGCAGTCATTGCTAAGATAGAGAGCCGGCCGGCAATGAAGAACCAACCCTGTTTTCTTGATAGCTATCAAGTCACCCTTCCCCATTCTCCCACAGGCCTGAATCACGTCTGCATTTGGGCATGCTGGCAATAAAGTCTGGGTGCTGTCTTTTTTAGTGAGGAGAGTAGGCTTGGGAGAAGGAAAAGGCCAGGCTTGCTGGGAAGTCTCACCTCTGATTCACAAGAGAAACACTGAGCCAATCTCCTTTCATGAGCCTCACAAGCCATTTCAGACTTGCGCTGCCCTCCCTCGGAGACTAAAATTACATTATCCAACCTTTTTGTTTTTATTCTTGGTGTTAGTGATATCATCAGATTAATATCTGAACCAATTTTTAAGAAAAATATACATTTATTTAGTGTGTGTATTTAGTGTGTGTGTGTGTGTGTGTGTGTTTATGTGTGTAGGTTAGAGGACAACATGAAGGAATCTGTTCTCCCTTTCAACCATTTGGGCTCTGGAAACCAAACTGAGGTCAAGTTAAGTGCTTGATGATAAATACCTATGTGACATTTTGTTGGCCCCTGAACCAAATTTGGTAGGCATGCACTCACTTCTGCTGGTAACTAAGGAAGAACAGAAATGGAATCACCAGTGTACTTACAACATCCAAGGTAATATCTGTAGCAGGCTTTCTTTTTGGCCACCCATCAGCTCCCAAATCATGACATGGAGACTTACTGTGAAAGCTCAATCTTAACTAATGTTTTTCCCACCAGCTTTTAAACCTTAAATTAACCTCTTTCTCTTCATCTATGCTTTGCCTCAAGGCTTTTTACCTTTCTTTCATTCTGTATGTCCTACTCTGTTTCTGGGCATGTCCCTCTTTCTCCCCTGTTCTCTCTCCCATTCTCCCCCAAGCCTAGATTCCTCCTCCTACCTGTTCTCTCCACCTGCCAGCCCTGCATATTCCTCTAATGCCTAACTATTGGCTGTTCAGCTTTTTATTAGACCAATCAGGTGCCTTAGGCAGGCAAAACAACTTTTCATTGTTAAACAAATGTAGCAAACACAAATGTAACACCTGTCCGTAGTTAAAGTAATAGTCTACAACCTAAACAAATGTAACACTTCTTTACATAGTTAAAGTGATAGTCTATAACAGATATCCAGATAGTAATAAATAAAGTAAGTGGGGAAGCACACTTGGGAAAAGCTGGACCGCGTTGACAAGGAAAAACCAAGGTTAGAGGATGCTGTAGCTTATAGTTGATGATGAAGGAATCTGTGTGGTATTTTTTACCCTGCACTTATTGTTCAGGGTATGTCACTTAGGTGCTCCCTGTGGTAGTTTGAATGAAAATGGACCCCATAAGCTCATAGGGAGTGCCATTATTTGGAAGGATTAGGTTATGTGGCCTTGTTGGAGTGGGTGTGGTCTTGTTGGAGGAAGTGTGCCACTAGGGGCGGGCTTTGAGGTTTCAAAGGCTCAAGCAAGGCCCATTGCCTCACTCTCTCTTCCTGCTGCTGGCATATCTGATGTAGAACTCTCGGCATGTTTCTCCAGCGCCATGCCTGCCTGCATATCACCATGCTTCCCTCCATGAACATAACAGACTAAACATCTGAATCTGTAAGCCAGCCCCAATTAAATGTTTTCCTTTATAAGAGTTGTTGTGGCCATGGTGTCTCACAGCAATAGAAACCCTCACCAAGACACTCTAACAAATTGAACTCTACAAAATTCACCTACTATAACACATAATCTATAATTTGGGATCTTTGGCAATGATTGTTGTGGAATAATCCTTCTGTATACTGTGAATATGTGTTGCTATGGTTGGTTTTAATAAACAAGCTGACTGACCAATAGCTGAACAGGATAAAGTTTGATGGGAAAACCAAACTGAGAATGATGGGATGAAGAAGGGCAGAGTTAGAGGAGTCACCAGTCAGATAGAGAAAAAAATCGGGCACAAAATGGGATAGAGGTAAAAGCCATGAGCCTCGGGGCAGCACATAGATTGATAGAAATGGGTTAAGTTGTAAGAGCTCGTTAGTAACAAGCCTGAGCTATCGGCCAAGCATTTATAATTTATATTAAGCCTCTGAGTGATTAGTTGAGAGCAGCTGCCTGTAGGACAAGAAAACTCTGCCGACAAAGGGTTCTCGAGCTCTACTCAACAACCATTGCTCATTTCATCTCTTCTGACCCACTCCAGCTCAGAGTCTTCAGTTTCCACCTGCTTCTCTCTCTGCCTCCCATTTTTGTTTTTTGTGCTCACAACGTAAAGACCTGCCTTGGATATGATAGTTTGACTTGAATTGGTATTTCTTCTCATTTCATCTAGAATTTGATATTTATTTTTGCTACTGCACATCAGGGCTCTAATTAAGTAATACTTCTATAAACACACACACACACACCAAAGGTAATTATGCAAGAATTAGATAGATAAAAGGCTAATCAGAATAGAGAACTCTTGATATGTCTTCATAACCCAGACTTGTCCTGATAGAACAGTGAGGTTGTTTGTTTGTTTGGGGGCTGTTTTGTTATTTGTTTTTTTCAAAAAAAAAACAAAGACTACTTGGCCCACTAGTGTGCCTGTTGTTAGCTGAGAAGTAAGCTTGAGACTATGAGATTTTATGTACATCATAAACCAGTACAAAATAAGATGTATAACAGCAGACAGAGTGAAGTGAATTCCAGGTTCAGCTTTACCACTCTCTGTCTTCATTTTTCTAGGCCTTAGTTTCCTTATCTATAAGTTGGTGAGTTTAGATCAGTCTCCAGGGTTCGTCCAACATTAAATTTTTAGTGAATCTCCTAGACAGGACAGCTAAGCTGTGCTGCAGTAACAAACTGTGAATTTCAATGGTTTAAGGCTTAAAGTTTATTTCTCACTCATAAAAACCCTGTTGTGGATTCTCTTCTACAAACAGACTGACAGAGACCTCCCTCGTTTTATAGCTATTCCTTCTGGAATACGAGGCCTCCAGGTCTTTGCAACAAGCAGAAGAGAGATTTAAGGGTCAAGCATTGGTTTGTGAATGCTTTGTCCCAGGTGTGGCATGCATGGCTCCCACTCACAGCCTCTAGACAGTTGCTGCTGTCTAACTGCACAAGGGGAGTGCAATGGGGAAGAACATATGGACACTCAGGGCCCTAGACCAAGGTCATATGCTCACACTCATGTCAGGTCTGCTTAGAATAACCCAGAGAGGGCTGGAGAGATGGCTCAGCGGTTAAGAGCATTGCCTGCTCTTCCAAAGGTCCTGAGTTCAATTCCCAGCAACCACATGGTGGCTCACAACCACTTGTAATGAGATCTGGTGCCCTCTTCTGGCCTGCAGGTATACACACAGATAGAATACTGTATACATAGTAAATAAATAAATATAAAAAACAAAACAAAAAAAAAAAGAATAACCCAGAGATTGTCCAGTGGACACAGACACTCCAAGAATGAGCTGCCATCTTCCAGGAATGGTTAGCAAGTATACTCGAAAGTGAATGGCTCCAAGCATATCCCCACTAGGAAAAACAGCCTGAACACAAGGCCTAATTGTCAGGGGGAAGTACAGGGCATCTGTTTGGAGTTTAAGTGGAGGCAGGGTGCAGAAAGAGCCTCCTGCATGAAGCTAACAACTGTATTGTAACTGAAAAATGTGCCTTGAGTCTTGTAGTCTACATTTGAACCATGTGCTTGGAGAAAGCACATAGAAGCAAGTTGTTTAAGGGATTCTTTCCTATGCAACAAGACATATCCGGATTCAAACTAACCATACATGAGACACAGGAGATCTTTGAGTTCCAATAATGTGTTTCCTGGTTAGATGATGATTGTCTCACTCAAATTCAGCAACCAGTGCTTAAGTCTCCTGTAGTCCCCACCAACCTGAAGGATGCGATTGCCTTCGACAGATCTTGTGCAGCCTTAATGAATTTGGGGGGTGGAGGTCCCACTTTGCAAAATGATTTCATTTACAGGAGAAGGGAAAGAGGGTTGGAACAGAGCCACAGGGGGCTCTGCCACATTGCACTGTAGTGTGATACCATAATGTGACACCGTAGTGTGACAGAGCAAGACTGTGCAAAGGTTCCCTTATCTTGTTTCCTTGCTGAGGCCCTTTAGCCAGAATTGGATCTCTTTGTTGGTGAACCCAGTTGAAAATTACCCAACTCTGTTCTAGGAACCCAAGATCAAGACTCCGTAGCTAACTTACCTCAGCTTCCATGAAGCTAACTGTGTGGACTCCCTCCAGCTAACCACTTAGCTTCTGTTAAATTGCTTGCTTACATGAAGCCCCCTGTAGCTGCTGAGCAAGATGCCAGAATGTGGTTTCTGCCTTAAAAAAGGCAGTGCTTAGGACACCAGGGGCTATACCTAGGTCCCCGAATAGCTGGGCATAGTCCCAGCCAGTTGGAACAAAGGTTTTCAGTTGGCTATAAACTGTGTTTGAGTGTCATCTCTGGTGGGCTCCCTGTAACAATAGAAAATGCGTAAGCCTTCTTTCCAAGCCTTGGCATTTATTCCACTGTCTGCTAACTTCCTGGTAAGAGTAAATTTGATTTCACAAGGCATTAAAGGGTCCAGCAGGTGTGAGGAGGAAAGGAAGGAACATGGAGAGACCTTTCAGGTCACAGTTCAGGTTTTCCTTAAGCTTGGACTTCAGCCATCTCTTCACCTTCCAAAACACCCACTGGAGAGGTTTCAAAGGGTACATTCCCCTTTGCTTCACTGAATCCCCATCTTGAAAAATAAGTCTCCCTGGGGAACACACAATTTGTCTAGATGGCTTCGTGTATAGTTTTTCTCTAAGAGGACACTTGTAAAGCAGGAGAAAATCCCAACCGTGGGACCATTGGGTACATTTGCTGAGACTGTGGGTACCTGTGCTCTCCTCTTCCCACCCTACCTCTGGCCTGTCCCTATTCCTATTCATACTCTTTGGAAGCTCCTCCATCAATTAAAGCACACCTGAGATGGGAGTGGCCTGCTGGATGTTAGGCCCTGTTCACTCAACTCACAAGGTGGGTTTGTCTGAAAGTAATTAAGTATGCTAGGAGATCATTTTTCTGAGCAATGAAAGGGCCAAGAACAGCCAGCTACATTCTCAAAGCAAAACAAACGAATGAACAAAACTCCTCGGGTGATCAGACGATGCTCTGGGTTTGTTTTAGAATTGTTTGCTTGATTTTACTTCCCAGCTAGTCTTGAACTCACATTGGTCTGAAAATATAACTAAGAATCTTTTCCTGAACAGTTACATGTCCAACCCTAGACCTAGTGTTTTAAATTCTTTATTTGACTTAATTCTCAGAAAAAAGTTAAGACTTCCTAAGTTGAAGAAACTGATCTTCTGGAGGTGACTGTCTGGGCTCAGGTAGTCTCTCACCCAGGAAGAGGCGCCGGCGAACTCCTGCGCTCCTTGGTAGGAAACACTGTTTTACTTGCTATGGTGGTTTCTTGGAGAAAGCATCACACATTGAAAGGCAGCATGCCTGTTAAGGTTTCAGTACAGGAGAAAGAAATCCAGAGAGGTGGGGAACACGGACTGTGAAGTCATTCTCCTCTGGTTTGGTTCATTTACTAATTATCTATGAACTTGGGCAAAATGCTTAGATAAATCCCTTTGTGCCCAGATTCCTCATCAGTAAATTGCAACCCACCTCTGCCTGGTCAAAGGCCGAAGCTCTTTCCGTTGCTCTATATAGCTCTTTCCATTACTCTATATATCCCCAATCATAGGATGTGGTCTAACACAGAAGGGAAGGAAGCTTCAGCTTTCCAACAGTGTATTGGGACCCTTGATTTCCTAAATGATGAAATGGAAGAAGGAAAACCCTGAAAGCCAGGGCGCTGTCCAGAGAATAGCAGGCATGATGAGACGGAACAGTGGCATGCCTTGCAGAAGCAGACAGGTTGATTGGCATATGAGAAACAGTGCCACTCCCTACCTCTGGAAACACATGGGGACCACTTACAGATACTGGAGATCCTCTGTTAATAGGCAGTCAGGCCAACACCCATCTAAGCAAGTTAGTATCCCTATAATAACTAGAAGAGGAAGTGATGGGAACCAATCCTAGCAGCTACTGTGTGCTAAGCCAAGGGTTAGAGGGTATAGAAGTAGGTGAGCAGAATGCAGCTACAGAACAAACACAAAATTCAGTCTCAGTTCCTTCTGCCCGGCTCCACATTGTCTCCAGCTTTGTCTGGTCCTTAGCCCTGGTTCACTAACCTCCCTAAACTTCTACCAAGGGCTTTACTCTTTGGTTTATTACTTTGTCACTCTTCTATTCCCCCAGGCTGCTGGCCTTGGGTTCATCTTTGAGTGTTCCATTTTCCCTAAGAACCAATCAATTATCCCTTCCCTTAGGTTCTGCCACCATCCCTCCATGATCATTGTCTAAACCCACACTAATCCTCATATGAAATATTAGGGCAACGTTCTCTGTCTCCCATATCCCTCTCTGCTTGTCACCTGATGAGGATAATCACTCTTCCCTAAGCACACCTGGACTAGATATTCCTTTACCAAACCTCCAATGACTCCCCACTGGCTGAGAAGTTAAATATAAATTGCTCAACTCAGTGTGCAAGGTCTTGTATGGCAGAGCACTGTTCTACATTACCGGCGTCCAACTCTTCCCTCAAACCTTGCACATCAATCAAACTTGATGATCCCAAGTACGTCTTCATTGTCACATTTCTGCTCAGCATTCCCTCTACTTAAAAACTCCAGAATGCTTTCTCCGACTCCTCTAGTTTCTGATGTGGGATTCCCTTCTGTATGCTGTGAATATGCTTTATTACCATTGGTTAATAAAGAAGCTGCTTTGACCAGTGGCAGGGCAGAATATAGCAAGGCAGGAAATCCAAGCAGAAATAGAGAAAGAAAGATGGTGGAGTCAGGCAGACACCAGGTAGTCGCCCAAGAAGCAAGAGATAACAAACCATGAGCCTCATGGTAAAATATAAAATAATACAAATGAGTTAATTTAAGATATAAGAGCTAGCTATGAATAGACTTGAGCCATTGGCCAGACAGTGTTGTGATTAATATAGTTTTTGTGTGATTGATTGTGTCTGGGTGGCCAGAAAAATGAAAGAACAGTGTCTATTTACAAGATTCCACAGCTGGTCAGTGGAAGAGTCAGCATCTGAACGCATCCAGAGCCCTTGCTCTGCAGCACTATTCTACACCAAGTGCTATCTTCACTAAGAATGTGGTTGTAGTCAAACGGAGCTTAGGTTAGTGACTCTTAACCTCACTGCATGTTACAATCAGTGAAAGGACTCTCAAGTTACTGGTGGTCAGTCACAGGACCTGGAAATTCTGATCCCCTTGACCCAGAGCATTATTTGAATATCAGTCTCTTCACAGACCTATCCCCCGCTCTGCCATGACTTCTATTGCTTGGATTTAGACGTTTATTAAAAAATATATTCATTCTCTCTTGCATCTATCTAGACAGCATATGCTCCATGTGCCATCAGGCAGATGATCTCTCTAAACCACTGCTGCAAAGAGTCCATTAGGTGACTCTTCCGGAAGAGGTATGAGCAAATACCTATCTAGGGCACTGGTGACAGACAAAAAACAGTTCCACTCCGAGTCTACATTGGTGAACTGATGAGTTTATTGGGTCTACTTACAGGACTACGGGTAACTCCAAGCAGCTCACTAAAACACAGTCTCCTCCACCACGGTGATAAATCCAAAAGCTGTATCAATGCTCAGCTTGTAGACACCTCTAATGAAGACTTTATTGTACTTCTGAGAGTTCTTCACACACCCTCACTTTAAGTAACCCAATAATCATTTCTTCAATCTGTGATCAATGCCTAGTTGGTATAAACAGATGTTTGCTCATCTCCCCAGAAGAAGTTGGGCAACAGAATCCATCAACTTGAACATGGGAGCGTTTAGAAATACAGATAATGTATCAGAGCACTGATTTATTAAACAACTTAAACATGTTTATTTAAGACCCTGCATGCACCCCCATTGGGTGGTAATTTAATATAGAGACTGTGCTTTTCTCATTTTCATATTTCACATCATGTTATCCAAACTTCCCACACATATCATCTATATGATTCATGTCTTCACATCCCTGAAACCACGTGGAGAGTCATCTGCAGAATTCCTGGTACGTCACCTGCACTGCTGTTCACTGACAACAATAGCTACTTCCTTAATACCTGCAGAGCATGGATGCTGGAAGTCTTTGTCCACATTACACAAACACCCACAGAAACCATCAGGACAGTGAGTTCTTCATGCATGGTGTGGGCGGGGCCAGCACCCAATTTACACCTCGGCTCATTAAAACTTATTTGTACCTTGCTGCAATCAGGTTAGCTATTTCAGATAGTCTTCCCCCTATGGTCATGTTCTTGAGTGTTGTAACCTGTTGTGAGAAATTTGTACTTGGTGTGAAGATGTATTGCTGTGATTGGTGTAATAAAAAGCTGAACAGCCAATAGCTAGGCAGGAGGTATAGGTGAGACTTCCGGGCAGAGAGAGAAGTCTGGGAAGAAGAGAGGTAGAGTTGTGAGCTAGATGAGGAGAAAGCAGGACGTGCAGGAGGAGAGGTAATAGCCACGAGCCATGTGGTAAGATGTAGATTAATAGGAATTGGTTAATTTAAGTTGTAAGAGCTAGTGGGACAAGCCTAAGTTATAGGTTGAACTTTCATAATTAATAAGTCTCCATGTCATTATTTGGGAGCTGACTGGTGGGACAGAAAAAGACTCATTACAATAACCTGAAACCTCTTGATATATTGCTGCTTTTAGGGAATCTTAAAATTACTTAATTGTATCAATGACCACTCATAGCGGCACTTATTTTTAAAACTGCTTGTCTTTCTTTACCTCCTCTTTCCTCTTTCTGATTCTACCTAGTGTGATCAGGTTGGTTTCTCCCACATTCTGGCTTCACACAATGGCACCAAGGATGTGTCAGCTACTGCAGAACACCACAGAAAGGATTCCATTATAAGGTGACTGACGCTTTCAAAGGCAAGTCCAAGGGGACCTCAGCTTTCGATCAGGCTTGGACCCCTTAGACTCATCATTAAAGACAACCGAGGTAAGTGCCTGTTTACACGACGGCCCAAGTAGCATCGCCTGTGTGACCACTGGGGCTTCTGTTAGGTTCTATAGAGCACTCCCCCTTTGCCACAGCTCTGCCCCTCCTCCACCCTGTCCCCACCTAGTGTCTGTCTCTCTGCCAGCTCCCCACGGGTAATGTAGGACCATGATGGATGATGCAGCCAAGCCCCCTCTGCAAGACAATTTGAGCAGGGCTGAGACAAGGCTCCTTAAGCTGCTAACCCTAAGTTGAGGATTGTGCCTTCTTGTCAGTTGATACTGAAAATAATTGCCTCTTAGGATCTTAGAAAATCAAATGTGGAAAGAGAAATTAAAATCTAATTAAATGGATGTAGGCAGCTGTCTGAGTTGAGAACTCTTAAGCCACTCCGGTTTGTCAAAGGTTATGTTATCTCTCTGGCCCTGGGCCCTTGGGCTCTCCTTGGCTCCAAGCCCAACGCTCCCTCACAACACCCTTTGGTCTGCCTTGTCCTGGGTCCTGTGGGCTCACCGTTCTCGGGGTAGAACACTGAGCATTTCCCAACTGGGGAAATGCCTATGGGTTGCTGAAGGGATCCCTTCGGAAGATGGGATTTTCTCCAGGCTTACAGCTAGCTTTAAGCCAGTATTTCACCGTGGGCTTGCTTCTAGCCCTGTGATCAGGCAAGTATGTCTGAAAGGGGACAGGGGCCATTCCCATGCCCAGTGGGAGAGACCCACCACTTTGTACCAGCTCTAGTCAGACAGCGCTGCTTATGACACAGAGTACAGAAGAGCCGTGAAACAGGCGGCGATGTAGCTAGACGCGGTCAGGCGAAAGGAGGGTTTGTTGAGATACAATGCAAGAAAGCAGCAGGCAGGTTGCCAGAGGGGTGTTGCGCTGCTGAGAGGAGGTGGAAGGTTTTTCCTAGCAGTTGAAGTGGGGAGCCACTGTGTCTTGTAGTCCTGGGACTCCTGCATGGAGCCCATATCTGGGCAGACACGTACACACCATGTTATTTTGTTGAGTAGTAATTTTTGTGAATTTTACAGTGTAAAGGATGTGTGTGCATGTGTTGAAACTGGCCATTTGTGGAAGGTACAATACCATTAGAGGTTAGGCTCCAGATATCCAAGACATCATAGATGACTAAGAGACAGGCTTCCGACCGTCTTAATTTAGTTTAAACTATAGGAATTTTGCTTTTATTTTTGGCCTTATGTTTCTACATGTGGCAGCTAGTAATGATTACCCTTAGATTCTTCTACTCCAATATGACTACCACCTAGATTAACGTTACCCCAAGAGTGGCCTGTAGACAGGTCCAGTCTATGCACGTGTGACTAGTTTATATTGAGATTCCTAAGTGGCCAGACATTTTTATAGCACTTTGACACATTATAGCACATCATTACATTTTAATTGCATTTTACTGATGAGGAAAACTTAATGGACCAGAAGGGCTGAAGGTGAGCCCTCACCACGGATTGTTTAAGTTCTCTTCCAGGACCCTACCCCACCACTTTGCCTACTGTGAAGCCTGTTCGTCCGCTCCATCTTCTCCATGCGCTGTGAGCAGGGCCTTTTATCTTGGCACTAGAAAGTGGGCTTTTGGTTTTTTTTTTTCTGGCTTTACTATGCCATGCTTTCCTCCCCTGGCCACACTTTTTTCACAGAGACATTTTTGATGTTAAGAAATAGATTCCTTCACATTGCCTGGAGGGAAGATGGAGTGGAGGTGGTCACTGCAGAGGGTCACAGGGAAGGAGGATGTGTATCTGTGAGCGCTGACAGGGTCCAGGGGACATGAGACCAGGGAGAAACTGCTGTCTCCAGTCTTCCCAGGGCCACCTGTCTCCTCATCTCCTGAGTGTTCCCCTCCCCCACCCAGAGCTGCTTCTGCATTCTCTTCTCTGCCATATCCCATCTCTGTTCTGTCCTCATCCACAGCTCGCCTTGCTCTGATATCCTCTGGTGTGAAGTAACAGGCGAGAGATCTGACGGGCTATGCCCACGTCTCCTGCTCATGGATTAGTAGTGTTCAGGCTAGGTGCCCTCCTCTGGCTCATCAGTTTCCTGATTCAAGGACAGAGAATAGAGCTACTTGGTGAAGTGTAGACTCCCTAAGCTGCAAGGGCTTGGAAGGGGCAATTTTCCTCATCGATGTCCTTGAATCAGTCTATCTAAATTGCTCTACTTCATTCTGCTCTACACCAGCTGGATGCTGTCATCCAGTCTGGCTGACTCCCTGGCCCATGCTGGCCCTCTCAGGGGACATCATGATGGGTATTAGATTGCCGCAGGGGCTTTCCATATCACCTTCTCCAGCACCCATGAAATGCACAGTGTAGATTCTCTCCTGGAAGCCAACCCAGTACTAAGGCTTTAGCTAGGGAAGGGAGGTAGGAACTTGCTGGAGACATTCCCCTCTTCCCAGCCACAGAGTGTTAGATCGCTCCACAGGGGTTAATTGGTTTTTGGCTGATGAAGTCACAGCAGAGTTATCCATTGTTGAAGCTCTTCAAAAGTCTAGCAGTTATTGCTCTCTAGGTGCGTTCCCATTCCCTTCCGAGCCATTTCATTTCCTCAGTCTTTTCAGAAACGAGCATTCTCATCAGCATGGCAGCGCCCTCCCCTGTAGTGGTGCAATAATATTATTGTTTTCACACCACTATTGGGAAGGAATGCCACAGAAGATGCCTCCTGTCCACCCAAGCTCACTGGCCCAGTCGTCCCAGGACCCCAGGCATCCCTTAGTGATATGCCTGTGTGGAGAAGCCACTCTGTGCTGCACAGACCCTCTCTGCTGCCAGCATGGACCCCATAACTGGTGTAGGTGCTCTTGCCCCCATGACCGGTCACTAGGAAATTAGATCTCGTCCCTTGTGTTTCTTTTGGGTCATGGGTAAAGTACCTAGACAAGCAGGAAAAGAACAAGTCACAGCCCCCTCCACATGGTTGGGGCTCTCTCTGACCCTTAAGAAGAGCTCCAGGCCTCCTCAGTCCACTTCAAGAGAAAGCCTCATGTCCCTAGATGTAAGACAGAATCTATAAGACACTCTGTGTCTAGAGTAAAGATAAAACGAAAAGAACCCTTGCACCACACTTGGCCCTGGCTGCAGGAATCAGCCAAAAGTTTGGACAACCTCTCAAGCACTGTTGAGTGTACTTGGCCACTGGACTTCATTCCTTGGATATCTCTGCCTCAGGAGTTGGACTGTTGTGGGGAGGAAAGGGAAGATCCCTTCTGGTTCTTTCCCAAGAGGCCAAATTTCCTCCTGGGGTAATCTTTAGAGACTACTATGTTGTCAACTTTTTCATCATTGTGACAAAATATCTGATTAAACAACAACAAAAAAAAAACCTTTAAAGAAATTTTTATTTTGGCTCATGGTTTAAGAGGTTTCAGTCCATGGTTTTGTTTTTGTTTGGCTCCATTATAAAGGGCTTGTGGCGAGATAAAAGATCATGGTGGCCACCCCATAGAGCAAAAAGAACTGCTTGCCTAAACTGTAGCCAAGAAGCAGAAAGGAGAGAAGAGGAATCCAGGAACAAGATAGAAGTCAAACCCTAATAAACCATTCCTCCAACCATGCCCCACTTCCTAGTAGTCCCTTCAACCACGAGCTCGTGGGCAGACTAACTCATGCATGGAAGAAAACCTCTCTGATCCAATCACAACTCAAAAGCCCTACCCCTAAACACTGTGTTGGGAACTAAGTCTTCTGTATGTGACCGTTAAGGGGACATTTCATATCCAAGTCTTGACAGCTGCCACCTCTCCAAGCCACTACCCAAGTCAATGCCTTGTCTTCACCCAAAAACCCACAGTTTCTCCAATGTTCTTTGCACAGCAGTGAAATGGGCACTCAAGGGCAGCTGAGGGCGCTTTAATGAGTTAACAGTCTAAACTGAAGCCACCTCTGTAAATCCTCTACAGCAGAAACAAAAAGGAGGAAGGGGAGCTGAGGATCCAGAGAACATTTAGTCTTGGGGTCAAGCAGTTGCCTCTGCCTTTTATATTTGGGAGACCTCACCCAACTCCTCACACAAGCTAATCCTGAATGAGGCCTTTAGGACCAACAGCCTGTGCTGAAAGTACCCTGGGATTCTGTGCTTCTTCTGCTTAGCCCAGATACCTGCTATTCAGTATCAGAGGAAGAGAGATAGGAAGGGTACAGTGCTTGGCTGGAGACCCATCTCCAAGGACAGTAGCGAGTCAAGGGCACCAGGACCAGTGAGCATCTTCCCTCCAGGCAGCACATAAAGGTGACTAATCATTCGTAGGATTCTGAATGCTTGTCTAAATCTGATACTATCACCCAATACATTATTTATGGCTCCAAATATGAATAATTCAGTCTCCAGTTTTAGCAGGTTTCTACTTAAAAAACCAGCTTTGACCTGGTTCTCGACTCCTGCTATTGATCCAGGTGGGATCGGCAGAGTAGCCGCCTGGCCCGAGTTCTGCACACTGAGAAGCAGTGGGCGTTCATCACAGAGTGCAGGGGCAGGGAGGTTGCTTCAGTCTGGATGCTGCCTTGACAAGGGACGCTCATTTAGCACTTTCTCCATATTATTCCACCATGTAATGAAGACAGCAGCCCTAGATGATGGCTACAATTCATCCCAGCCTTGGAATTCTGAGAATTCAGGGGGTGGGGAAGAAAAACACTAATAAAAGTAGTTAGAGGGATCAGAAAGATGGCTCAGAGGCTAAGTGTACTGATCTTGCAAAGAATCCAGGTTCAGTGATTAGCATCCACATCAGGCTCACAATTATCTGTAACTCCAGCTTCAGGGGATCCAGCGTCCTCTTCTGGCTTCCTTGGGTCCTTACACTCACATGCATATGCCCCCATATGGATATATATGCATAATTAAAAATAAATTGTAGCCAGGCAGAGTGGTACACGCCTTACTCCCAGCACTTGGAAGGCAAAGCAAGGCAATCTCTGAGTTTGAGGACAGTCTGGTCTACAGAGGGAGTTCCAGGACAGTCAGGAATGCACAGTGAGACCCTGTCTTAAAAATAAAAATTTAAAAAGAGGTTAGAGCAGATATGCTATCCATGGTTTGAAACAGGTTGCATTCAACTGCCTCAGTCTTCTCAAGTTCAAGGGGGCCACACTGGGGTTTCCTGATATCCTAAATCTCCTCACGTCTCTGTGTGTTTGCATCAGTTAGTCACATGCTCATGGCCGACTGTCTGAAACGTACCTCAGTAGATGTGTCTTTGTCTTTGAGTTTATTGCAGTTGTCATTGTAGTGCCCAGTGCTTGGTGAGGTCTCTGCATTATGTGAAATAGAAGAATTTATATGCACGTATGAGGTGGCTATAACCTTATTCTGTTATCAGTTTGGTCCATCTACGTGACAAGTGTTCCAAAGGGTTTGTCCAAAAGCAGAAGGCTTGACCTCCAGCTGGTGACACAATTGAGAGGTGACTGGACTTTCAGGGGATTCGTCCACTGATGAGTCTGTAGTGAACAGGGTATTCAGAGCTGGAGCCCAGCTGAGGGAATTAGAACACCAGGGGTGGGGGCATGCCTGTGAGGGGTGTCTCTCGTCTCTGGTTCCCAGTCGCTTCCTGGATCCCACACAGTGAGTTTTTTCTCCCTTGCTCTTTCTCCATAATGTTTCAGTCTTGCCTCAGGCCCAGAGCAACAGTCAACTGTCCGTGGCTGAAATCTCTGAACCCCAGAGCAAACGTGAACCCTCCCTCCCATAGGTTGCTTATGTCACGTGCTTTGTTACAGAGATTAAAACTGTAATCAGTAAGAAAGGAGGTGGGGTTTTCCCAGATGTTCAGGACGCCAACTTTCACTCAGGTCCATTTAATGTTCTACTTTTAATCCATCCAGTTTGTGAAAAACTAAGAACCTGTGGCTCTCTAAAGCGTGTGTCTGGAGTTTAGCTGCTCCCCAGTCTAAGAGCGAATCTTCCCTTCCCCTGGTTTTTGTCTAATGTTACAGGAGGAGGTAGAGTAACCGAGGTAGCAGCAGGAACCTGCCATGATGTGGCCTTGAGTGGTCAAAGCCTGAACTTTGTTTATTTGCTAGACACACACTAGTATGGGAATTATTTTTCGCAAAATAGTTAAGTGACTCTGAGTTTAGTGGCATTCAGAGGACGACAAGAGGCATTGGTTCGTCATGGTTTTGAAGACGGAAGAACAATGACATGAGCCAGGTACCCCACTCCAGGACTGGGGCCAGGAGACAGCAGTCCAGACTTGTGCTCCTTATCTGTGAAACCAGCAAGTAGCTGCTCAATCACACCTGGTCCTATAAAAATAGCTCCCTGTGTACTCCTGGAGGGGAAGGGAGGAGAAGCTAAAAGCGCAACTTGGGGTGATGCTTGGCGAGAGCCAGCATTCGGAGCTGGTGGAAGTTAAAGCTGGAATTCTCCTAGTTCAGCCAAATGTCCCCGCGTGCACCTGTTCTTAGATCATGTCTGAGAAATGGAGAATTATTCTATTTTCAATGATACGAGCCAGTGGAGGCTCAATTACCTCTTTCGAGAGCCTATTCTGGCTTGTGATCATGGGCACAGCGTTCTTCTAATTGAACTTTCTTGATGAGGCCCATTTCTTCTCCTTCTTTAATCTTTGGGGTTGATGGAAAGGCTCCAGCTATAGTTAGAAACTGAATTCCAAGGCCCCACCCCCATCCTTTCACATTGCTTCCTTTCTTTAATGGCTTTCCTAAAAGGGTCTCTGCTTCCTCCAGGAGAAAACGCCCTGTAACATTAGGGTTAGAAGCAACCCCTATAGATAGCCCATAGTTCCCATTCTCAGTTACTATGCCTTCCTTTATAAATGCAATGACCTGAGATTAAGTGCCCTCACCCCTCCATAGTATAATTCTCTCTTTCCATG
Organism: Ondatra zibethicus; assembly: GCA_004026605.1. Taxonomy (NCBI): domain Eukaryota; kingdom Metazoa; phylum Chordata; class Mammalia; order Rodentia; family Cricetidae; genus Ondatra; species Ondatra zibethicus. The sequence goes on along the minus strand of PVIU01005718.1, from coordinate 9,097 downwards.
CCCGCCCCCAATTCCATGTTAGCTTTTAAACACTGTGACTCCTGACTTAGATCAGATGCCGGCTCACTGAGTCTCAGATCACTTCCTCTGTAACACGCCTGTTTTCACCATACTGCACTCAGTTTCTCTCCATGTCCAGAACAATACTGAAACATTGTCAACAGTGGCAGCAGTGAAGATGGCACAACTTTGGTGTGAGGAAACGGTGCTGGTATCCTTTGAATGCACGAAAGCCTGCAGAGACTTCTCAGCCAGAGTTCTGGAGCTAGGACAAGCTACAGATAAGGAACCGCTTCGTGCTGTGACAGTCCAACTGGTCACAGTCGTTTCAGCTTTCCTGGAGTATTAATGTTTATTGTTATTTGTATGTATGCATCTGTGATAAAGAAAAAGATGTGCTCTTCGGGAGTTACGAACAGCACTGTCATCACGCTAACCTAGGACATTTTTCTTGTCTCAGACACAGGAGGAAAAGTCACGGGGGATAAAGTGAATGGAGACCTTGCTGAAAGCCTTTGCTGTCTGTCTAACTGGAATCAGAGCTCTGCTGCATGGAAGCCAGCCCTGCCATGGCCTCCCAGTGTAATGGGCTACTTTAACATGTGGCGGGTGATGGAATCAGAAGCCCGTACACCCAAAACTCTTAGCTAGCCCAGCCCTCGGTCTCTCCACGTGTGAAAAAGAGACCCTGGCACCAGTCTCAAAAGCTATTCCTCTGTAAGTGACTGGGGTTGTGGGCAGCTGGTGTTGATAAAGAGATTTCTGATGTATTCCAGAGCCTCTTGCCATGGTTCAGTGTTTACTAAATGCCTGGAAGCCACTAGGCACTTTGCTGGGTACCAGAAGGAATATAAAGGTCAAAGTAGTTCTCGCCTCAACTTTGGAGAAGAGGAAGGGAAGGATAAGTGGTCAGAGACCCCCCCAAATAAGTAGGACTCATGCTGAGATGCTTGAACAAAGCAAGTCCTGCAGCTTGGCAGAGGAGAGAAGGGCTGCCTTCGATCTGGGGAAGGTGGTGTTTATAGTGTGCAATAGAAGAGAGGTTCTTTGATTATTATAGGTGCATTGGAATATATCCAAAACAATGGAGAAATTTTACTGGACCCTCAGGTGCTTATCACCCAGCCTCTCTCAAATCTCAACACAAGGCAATAACTCTGGCTTCAAAGAAAACCCCATCCAGTTCCCCTACAGCTACCCCCACCCCATGGATCATCTCCATTCAAATCCACGAAAATGTATTGTTTCCTGGGAATATACTTTAGTGTGTCTCTAAGAGATGAAGAAGATTTTAATATAAGTGCGATGCAATTATATTTCAGACAATTTCTTTAATATCATCAAATGTTCAATCCATACTCAGTTGTCTCATAAATATTTTTCATAGCTTCTTTCTTCAAACCAGGATACATAATGCGTTGGTAGATCTCTGAAGCAGTTCCCTCCTGTCCTTTTTTCTTGAAATTTGCTGCTTTTGAAGCAGTATCATTTGACCTGTAAGCTCCCCCCAAGTATGGCCTTGTCTGGTTGTGTCTCTGGAACATTTAAAGTTTCTTCTATTTCCTGTATTTTGTATAAATTGACAGTTTCCTGTAGCACGATGAGTGGCGGGCTGCATCCTGCCACCCGATTAGCTTAACCCCCAAAATAACCACACAGAAATTGTATTAATTAAATTACTGCCTGGCCCATTATATCTAGCCTCTTCTTGGCCAACTCTCACATCTTGAGCTAACCCATTTATACCAATCTGTGTTCACCACGAGGTTGTGGCTTACCGGGAAAGATCCTAGCCAGCATCAGTCTCAGACAGGAGTTTCATGGCGTCTGCCACACTGCCCTTCTTCCCAGCATTCCGTTCTGTCTACTCTTCCTACCTGATTTCTGCCTTATCAAAAGGCCAAGGCAGTTTCTTTATTCACCAATGAAAGCAACACAAATACAGAAGAACCTCCTACACCATTTCCCCTTTTTCTGTTTAAACAAAAAAGAAAGGCTTTCATTTTAACATAGTAAAATTACATATAACAAAACAGTTAACAAGCAAGAATTACAGTTACAATATTTAGATCTATTATATCTTTTATCATAACAATGGAAAACTATAATAATAACTATTCATTCTTCAACTCCATCAAAGACTCCAGAAGGATATAATATTACCTGAGTAAACAAGAAATAAGCAACTTCCAAAACTCTAGAAATGACAGAGACATCTTGCTGCCTGTACAGTCACCCAAAGTTCTTTTGTACCATTGGGGCATCCATCTTCAGCCTTCAGACCCATAGTATCCAGTAGACATTTTCATGAAGTAGGAAATTTCAAAGACAGTTTAGTCACCTTTTTCTGTATCCTTCAGAATGTCTCACAGACTATTTCATGAATCAGAACCCTGAAGGACCATCTCACCTTTAGGTAAGTTTAGCAGTCCTCTCGCTGTGGGTTCTTTGTGTCTAGTTTATGTAACAGTCCAGGCAAGAGCAGTTTCTTGTCCAAATGGCTAACCAACTCCATAAGGAGCCTCTTTGATGCCCATCTTCCTCTTGAAGCAGATTGGTGCTGCCAGGAGCAGATGTGTCTCATTGTCATGAAAAGCCCTAAGTTATTAAAACATTAAATGTCATATTTTGTAGTCTTTGAAAGATATGAAGAATGCCTATTTAACTGAAATATACCTTTATATATCTAGAAAATCTAACTAACATGACTACAAGCTTGACTATTATCGATGATTATCCATTAACAACCTATAGTTCTTACTTATACATTACATTTTTAAATGAACTACATAATCACAATACCTTAATCAAGATCAGAAATACATATACATATAACAAAATTGACCTTAAATTTATATCAATAAAACAAAATTTATACCAATGTAAATTATTTATATCTATATCATATCCCCCTTTAAATGTAAAAGAATATTTATAAACAATATTTGGGAATATGGGCATAGTTTTTTCTCTCCAAACTGTTTTGTGCTGTATGGGGGCACTATTACTCAGGTCTTTCATGGTGTAACCTGTGTGCCAGGTTCATCTCAGTTGGCAGTTGAGTGGAGTAATTTTTTGAGGGTGTTTACAGCAACCTTTCAGGAGGGCGTGGTCTATCATACCATATTGGTCTAGAAGCAATCCACAGGGTCTCATCCTCTGTAAAAACAAAAGAGACATTCTACAGGATACAGAAGAAAGTGACTGAACTGTCTTTAAAATTTCCTGCTTTATGAAAATATCTACTGGATACTATAGGTCTGTAGGCTGAAGGTTGATGCCCTAATGGTACAAAATAACTTCGGGTGACTGTCAAGGAAGCAAGGTATCTCTGTCACTTCTAGAGTTTTGGAAGTTGCTTACTTCTTGTTTACTTAGAGAATATTATATACTTCTGGAGTCTTTGATGGAGTTGATAAAATGTATAGTTATAATTATAGTTTTCCTTAGTTATGATAAAAGATAAAGTAGATATAAATATGGTAACTGTAGTTCTTGCTTGATAACTGTTTTGTTATATGTAATTTTACTATGATAAAGTGAAAGCCTTTCTTTTTTTGTTTAAACAGAAAAAGGGAAATGGTGTAGGAGGTTCTTCTGTATTTGTGTTGCTTTCATTGGTTGAATAAAGAAACTGCCTTGGCCTTTTGATAGGGTGGAACTTAGATAGGCAGCGGGGTGGGAGGGGGGAAGAGAACTAAATACTGAGGAGAAAGAGGCAGCAGAGAGCCACCATGGACTCACCAGAGTCAGACATGCTGAATCTTTCCTGGTAAGCCACGACCTTGTGGTAAACACAGATTGGTAGAAATGGATTAGATCAGGATGTGAGAGTTGGTCAAGAAGAGGCTAGATATAATGGGCCAGAGAATAATTTAATTAATGCAATTTCTGTGTTTTAGCCCACTCCTCTTATAACAGTTTCACCTAGAGCTCAGAGCCCATGGTTTCTGGGAAACAACTTTGTGGATGGAGTTGAGCACTTCCATCAGGGTTACTTCTCTCTCTGCGAGGGAAGATGCTGAGGACTGTTGCCCTGCCTGCATGCAGTGTCTCTGCTGGCCCTGGGAGATCATGACACAGAGGTTGCTCTGGGACTATTCTACAACTGGAACACGTATGTCTCATGGAAGTTCTAGTGTGTGACATATCACACCAAAATATTTTAGAAAGAAGAATCTGTACATTTCACTGGGCTTTAAGGACCCCTAGAGGCTTTGTGAAGGGCAATCAAATCCATGGGATAAGCAAAGTACTTAATAGATTAAAGTGAGGCTTTAACAACTAAAGTCCTAATTCTTGAAAGCTAGAGGCCAATTAAGCTAGTGTTTGTATAAAGGCACATACCCATAAGCCCTTTGTGCTGCTCCTGTCTTTCCTATCAGAAGGTGACAAGTCACCCTGGTCATGAGATCTATGAGACTTTTTATCTGTCTACGTTTACACCAAACTAGAAAGTACTTATTTATTATGGTGGGTGTTTCCCACAGTTAAGTATGAATGAACTTCAGGCAGCGAAGTTCCCACAGTTTGGTGGATTAATATGCAACCTTTGGGAGACTCCCAGGTATGAGAGAAGGAGAAAGAACCTAAATCGAAACCCCAGTCACTGCTTACAAACAGAAGCACCAAGGGCAAGTTACTAAACCTGATCAAGACTTAGTTTCTGCACCTATAGGATGGGAATGACTGTACCTATCTCCTAATGTCACATTAAACTAACTAAATGGTATTTGAACAGCAGCATTGTGTAGCAAATAACTAGTAATTAATCAGTTCTTATCAGTACCTGATACCTCTGACATTTACTTTCACGGTGCAGAACAGCCAATTTAAAAAAATATTAATTGATAAAACTAATACTGAAAATTTGGGTAAGAAGTAAGAAGATGGATCAGTGGATAAAGCACTTGCCATGTAAACAAAAGGACCTGAGTTTGAATCACCAGAACCCATGAAAAGCCAAATGTAATAGCATGAGTCTGTAATGCTGGTGTGCTCACTGTGAATAGTGTGTGTCTGTAATGCTGGTGTGCCCACTGTGAATAGTGTGTGTCTGTAATGCTGGTGTGCCCACTGTGAATAGTGTGGGTCTGTAAGGCTGTGTGCTCACTGTGAGTAGTGTAGGTCTGTAAGGCTGGTGTGCTCACTGTGAATAGCATGGGTCTATAATGCTGGTGTGCCCACTGTGAATAGTGCGGCTCTATAATGCTGGTGTGCCCACTGTGAATAGTGCGGCTCTATAATGCCGGTGTGCCCACTGTGAATAGCGTGGCTCTATAATGCTGGTTTGCCCACTGTGTGAAGCAAAGCAGAGACAATGGAATCCCTGAAGCTCAAAGGCCAGCTAGCCTGAAGCTCATGGTGGTACTCCATGCTTTTAGAGATTCTCCCTAAAAGCAAGGTAGAAGATGAGGACTGACACCTACTTGTGTCCTGACCATCACATACAAGTTACAACAAATACATACCTGACTTGAACATACAAATATGTACACACACACAAAGAGAGAGAGTTTTTAAGAGAAAGAAAAATAAGGTGTGTGTGTTGGGGACGGGGGTGATTCAATGATCTCATTCCTAGCATGGTGGATGTTCCAGGTTCAACCCCAGTTCCAGGTAAAAGAACAGAAGAGATGGAGGAAAGTGACACTGATGTGGGTGGGATGGCTTCTTTCCTTTTTTATAATAAGGAGGTTTTGTCTGTTCAGGAAGCTGGTGAAGAATCTGAGTCTGAGCAGGATAAATTATGATGATCACACTGATTGCCAGCCCGTGCCTTTGACCCTTTGCCAGAACCCTGCCAGTGCCTCCACAAGAACTGTAAAGTCTTTAGGAATAGGATATAATTAACATCCAAACCAGGCAGGGAGACAAGTTGTCAAACTTTGTGATCTACAAACAACGGAGAGACTAAAATCACTGAAGAGAAAATTAAAAGTCAAATTTGCCTGTCTGGCTTTTTGCTTGGGTTTAATGAGGGCTGGCTTCAGGCTTACTGACAGGGATGGGCAGTACAATGGACCGAGGCTCTCTCTGAAATGTGGTTCCACTTTCTGGTCACAAATGATCTGTAGATGAGACATCTAGGACTCTTGTCACCGATGTGTAGTCAGACATAGGCTGAGGTTCTGAAGAGCCAGTCATTGTCAGACAGAACAGAGTGTGGCCTTGGAACGCTAACATTCTAGGGGAGGAAACAAAACACTGTCAGCAATAATAATAGGATGAGCGGTGATATAAAAGAGCCGGTCTAATGAAAAAATGTCCAGAAAACCATGCAGAAGTTACTAGTCATGGTTTTCATAAGAACTAAATGATGTAAATTCTCTTGGCCAAGATTGCCTGCTGTTTGCACTACTTAAGATCATACTCTGGGAGTGAGAAGACTCCTTTGTCCCAGTCAGGGGATGTGTTTGTCTCAGCTGTCCTCTGAAATTCTCTGTCCTGGGCCAGCCTGGCCCCCCGGGTTTGTAACAAGAAGAAAGAACACAAACAGCCAAGGGAATTACAGACATGTGCCCTTAGGAACGGCTAGTAGGTAAACGATTTCCAGCTGAGGTTTTCTTGTTTATCTCCTGCTCTAAAAATGCCTGCTGTGGGAACTGGAAGCTGGAAGTTCACCCAGGGACTGAACGCTGTCTGATCTGCCTGAGACTCAATCGGAAACCCAAGCATGACTGTTTCAGCAGGGCTTCCACTGTTATTGTTAATGGTTGTTTGGAAACCCCTGGTTTTACTGTTGCTTGCTCTCTCAATCCAGCTACTCCAGTGGTCTCTGCTGGATGTTGTAACCAGACGATCTAATGATGTTCTGCCTCCCATCTGCAGTTTCTAGCCATCTCTGCTTGCTCTTCATCCTCTTGCATTTGCTTGCTTAGTAAACTCACTTGTTCAAAGGATACCCAAAGGGTAGCTGTTATACATCATTCTCAGTATGGAAAAAAACAAAACAGGAAATTGTACCATTTCCACCCCTAACACCGGTTTAGTTGAGTTTCTCACCATTTTGTACTTATGCTCTTAAAACTTCTGCCATTTGGTAATTCTCTCTCCCAGAAAACCATTTTCAAAATATCAGATCCTTGCTATAAAAAAATGTACAAATAAAAACTAAATTAAAAAACCAAAACCTCTCAACACTGATAAGATTAAGTTAAAATTCTTTAGGCTGGGTCTTGAAACTTGAGAGCATTTTTGCAGGTAGATAAGGTAAGTGGGGTCAGGGCAATGGATTTTGCTGCAAGAAGCTGGAGCAGGGAGTGGGTTGGGGAGGAACAGTGCCAAAGAGACAGTGACCTTCCTTCCCATTCTGCCTTCTGCAGCTGAGCTCCTGAGGCATGGTGTCCTCCGGGCTTCTGCACCTTCCAACCCAGGACACCTGACGATGCCAGAAACACCAGCACTAAGATTAATTCCTCTTCAGTACTCAAAGATCGGACAAATGTCAAGATCCCCAAGATCTTGCATGTCTGTGCTAAGCAAGGGTAGTGGTCCTAGTTAATGAGTGTCCTCTAGAGGCTCAAATAACAACTGATGCTAAGAAACCAAAGGAAAGAAAATTTAACAAAATAGGTTAAGTCTTCCCTAGGTGGAGAATAGCGCTCTGATCCTAATGGCTTTTCCGTGTTGGAGGGGCATTCTCCAAACTTAATGTCAACTATTAGGCTGCCGTTCACATTGCATTTTAACTACATGTCTACTTACCATCTCTTTGCTCTGCCTGGCGCTGGCATCTTTAAGAACCATCTTTTATTCAAGTGAGACACATGGCATAAAGCCTTTTACACAATAGACACTCAAGAAATCGCTAGTGAATTCTGTCCCATTGCCTCACAAAGGCTATTCTGAGAGCCTGAGGCCACAGCAATTTGTCTTTTCTCTGGTTTCAAGGTCTTGATCTGTCTTATTCATATATTTTCATGAATCGGTTTATAAGTTTTAAATGAAGTTCTAAAAGTTCACAGGACTAGTCTGTTTGCAGAGGTGGGGGGTGGAGAGTGGGAGCTAAAATACAGCAGTGGCTGAACCGCCCCACAGAGATGGTGTTGAAAGTCTTACAGGCCTTCTGTTTAGGGTTGCAGATACTGGTGCTGCTCCCAGAAGAGGTCCTGGACATGCAGCAGTGCCCCGGCCCTGCCTCTCAGAAAGTGACGGGCAGTTCCTGGGCCTGGTGGCTCACAGAACATAGGAAAGTAAGAATGGGAAGTCACAAGTTTGAAGCCAGCCTGGGCCACCTAGCAAGAACTTGTATAATTAACTAATTAATTGGCAACCAGAGAGAGCAGGCAAATGATCGTAGCATAATAGCTTAGGTAAACTCAAACAATGTTTGAAAGGTAAATTAGAGTTTGGGAAGCACTTGAGGATGGAGGGGCAGGGAATGCTGCTGGGGAGGAAGGAAGAAGGGAGGGAAGGAAAGAAGAAGAGAGGGATGACAAGCCTTTCAGGCACTAAAGGACTTCCATTTTGCCATCTGTATACAGACAGGAAGGTGTGTGTGCCTTGGTAGGTTGCAAACCAGAGAACATAGGTTCCGGGTTCTGCCCATAGTGACAAAAGCTGAGCAGAAGATGCTGCGTGGTCCTGGCGAGCCAGTGAAAGGCTGAAGCCAACATCATCCAAGCCTCCCTATCCTGATCACCCCAATTATCTTCTCCATATGTGTTCCCTCTAGCCTCCAAAAGAGTGTACAGTGGGCTGTAGACTTTAGTGTGTTTATGTGCATATGTAGGTATGTGTCAACATTTACAAGTAGGGAATTAACTAATATTGATCCCTTGTCGGAGTCCTATCTGCCAAGAATGTTAAACTATTAGAGGCCAAGTGCTGCACTATTACCCTCCCATCCAGTCTGCAGTGCAGTGGCCCTCATGATACCTAAACCAGTAAAGATTTGTGAGACAGTGTGCCTGAACTAATGGGAGCACACCAATCCACCTGGACTGGGACTGAATGAGCATATGATCAAACCAGACTCTCTGAATGTGGCGGCGAAAGTTGGCAGATGGAGAACCCACAAACAATGACACCAGGACCTATCTCTTCTGCATGTATTAACTTTTTGAGAACCGAGTCTTTTTGAATGCACTCCTTC